>CAMOHE010048349.1:0-112296 GCA_946598075.1 Artocarpus hirsutus
AAAGAAAATACTGTAACAAAATGATTCGAACCGTGATTCAAACCACAAACCAAACGCACCCAGAGTAATGAGCTTGTATACATTAAAAGTAAATTTAACTTGCTATACTTTGTTTGTTTTGAGCATCATTTTGTTTAAATGCTCACAAAGCAAATGAAGTGCCCTCTTCAAAATTTAGAAAGCATACTGAAGCATTTGTGAAATTAATTCTTGTTTCAAAGTAATAATTAATAAGAAAGATACACAAATAAGGCAATTTTTTTGGTAATCAAAAAGTGGATATCTATTTTTCAGCTGTCAGAACAACATTAAAAAATAATTTTGACTAGAATCTAAAAGTTTCAAAACATGTATTGTCAGTAGAGGTTAATCGAAAATGTCCCAACAAAAAAAAAGAAAAAAAGAGGAGAGAGAGAACGTATTTCACTACGGCAAGGTCTTGGGAGAGACTTGGGCAATTGCCTCACCCTCAAGCCACCCTGCCCTGGCTCATATCTACAACATCGACCCAAAAATGGGTAAGTGGGCAAATTCAAACATAGGTAGGAAGGAGTTCATGGCTAGGTTTCGTCCAAAACCTACTCAATTGTCCTCCTTACTATAATTAAGTAGTAGCATAGGTATTAAATTATGTGTTGAATCTGTTGACTAAATGATGTGATATAATTTCTGAGTTATGTTTGGTCTAAGCAGGGGAGTCAACTTTAGCTATACGTCGGATATTAAATTATGCATTAATGAATACTTTTGGCTACATGATATTATAACAAGTGTTACCGGATGATCTGCATGGCTTGAACTAGAAGTACCCCTTTTGGCTACAAAGAAAGAGCTTGAATATTTGTATAGAAGAAAGATGCAGATTATTAATTATGAGACTTTTACAATCGGATATAAAAAATATACTTTGTTAAGAAGGTTCTGTATTAAACTGTCAGATCTATGTAACTGTGTAAATTAAGTTTCATTAGTTTTACGTAATTTTTTTTTGTTTTGATGAAATTGCGACCAAAAGTATTTCAAAAATATGTAATACGTAACGCGTTGCTGTAAAAGCTTCTATCAAATATTCACGAAATTATAAGCAGGAGCAGAGCCACAAGCATACTACATAGAGGGTGAGGGTCTATACTTAAACTTTTTTTCTTTCAATACTGTATATAAGATTTTATAAAAATTATTTTTCACCGTCTCTAAAATTTTATTTTATCCTTCTAAAATTTTATATTTTATTTATTTATTTATTTATTTTTGATAATGTTAACATATGTTTCGCCACACTTGATTAAATTTTTTGACTACGTCCCTAATCACAAAGATAACTTTTTCTAGCAACTAGCTAGCTGAGCCCTATCATTCAGAGCTATACACTGCCTGGAAAGATAATAATACAAAATATAGCAACAGATAAGGCTTCATGATCAAAAGCTTTCCATTATATTTATCATATTGAAAATCTGATTGGCATCCTGAAAATGCTGAAAAATCTGAAATATATACAAAATGACTCCGCACAACGCCCACTGAGTCATTAGAAGTAATTTTGAAAGAGATTTATTCCCAGTTTTTATACATCTCTATATCAACTATTACGCATTTGATCAATTATGTTTCCATTTTTTATATATTAATATTTAGAAATACTTGCATTTATACGCTTGCCATATCTATATATCCCGTCCATTTCTCCTTGATTTCTGCCTGTTTGGACAGAAGATGATCATTAATTAGTAATAATCTCATGCTAACGTTAACAAGTTAATCATTTGATAGTGGTTGAGATCCCAAAAAAAAAAAAAAAACAATTTATAGGGCATTTGGATTGTTGGTTCGAACTGATAAGGAAAACACTAATTTTGTCAAAGGAACTAAAGTAACAAAACCGATTAATTAGAACCAAAGCTGGTTCAAACAGGTATTTTCAAACAAGCTTTTGATGAACAATTATATACGATTGCTATCTTATTGTCCCCCCATGACTTGTGCAGTAATGTCGTGCATAATTTGGACTTTACCAGCCCTCTAAGAATTTAAAGATCAAAGGGCTCAGCTAGCCAGTGATATTTTTCTATTTCATTAAGAAAAATGACTGGCTTTTTTGATCTTGTAATAATGATAATTAATTGTATAATTGTACAAATCGCTAATTTGAAAGCTCAGGGCGATTAATTTCCTATTTCCATGGCCCACGGTAGTAGGAAAATTTTGGGATTTGGGTGGATAGGTTGCGTTTGTTAGACTGTTTATTTTGAAAGAAAACTACCTAGCCTGGCACCCAAACTCTATAATTGACAGCCATTGATTACGGAGAAAAAGAAACCCTTCCTATTTTTCTGTTTTGTTTTTGTTTTGTTTTTTGATTAGGTGTGACCTTTTTTTCCTCTAATTTAATTAAAGATTAGTTACTTTCTTATACACCGTATTTTAAGTCTACTTAAACATTATACCTTTGAGTTTTGATCTCATTGAATATATACCTTTTAATTTTATACTAGAGATGAGCAACGAAAACAAACTGCTTGTTTTAGATAAAGAAGAAACCAAATCAATTATAAATCAGTTTGATGATTTTCAAACCCAACCAAAACAATTAAAAGATCATATCCAACCCAAACCAAACTAAATGCAATCGGCAATTGGCAATCAGTTTGGTTTAGTTTATTTAATTGGTTTGAACTAATATGCATATATAGACTCTTTTCCTAATCATGATTAGAACCAACACTTTGATATATAAAACATTAAAATAGTTTTCTGTGTTCATTTATTTATTTTAGAATAAAGAATATTAAATTTCAGAGTATGTTTATTTTTCTTTTAACAACATATAATAAAGTAATTAATTACATTTTTAGAAATATATAAGATAAATATAATATCTGAAATATATATAAACAAAAATTGGTTTGCTTTGGTTTGGTTTTTTAGAGATAAAACCATAAACCAAACTAATCTAATCTAATTGGTTTTTTAAAATTTTAAACTAAATTAAGCTGATTATTTGATTTGGTTTATTTTTATTTGATCTATTTGATTGATTTAATTAGTTTGGTGCCCATCCCCATGCTTTCTCTATCAATCTTCAATTTGGACACAAGAAATTGCTCAAAATACATTCAAATTAAAAAATAAGAGAACTTTAAAAACTTTTAAAAAACTTTATACTAAGTTTGTTGACTTAAAAATGTATAAAAAAACTTCAAAAATAAGTGTTTTGTATGTTTTTGTTTTCTTCTTATTTTTTGAAACGTTTTAATTTTTCTCCTTTTATTTAAAGATAATTCGGTCATTTTAAAAGTTAAAATTAACTATTACTTGAGGTAAGATATAAATTTATACAATAAAGCTAATATGAAGGTTTACATTTGATGAGATCAAAAACACACTACAAAAAACTAGACTTTTAGTCACAACAGTTTTTAGTAAAAATTTTCGTCATAACAAAATATTATGACCGATGCATATTTAGTCACAACTTTTAATTCAATATTTGTTGTGATTAAAATTTTTAGCTATAAAATTTTTAATCATAAAACATTCTGTGATTAAAAACCTTATGACTAAAAGTTTTAGTCACAACAAAAATTGTATTAAAACTTTTGTTGTAACCAAAAGTCCAATTTTTTTTAGTAATAAAAGGTTTTATTTTTAAATGAACATAAAACATAGAGTATAAAAAGACAAATACCCCTTTTAACTAAACATGATGCCTCATTTCACGATAGAGTGAATTGGGTTTTACTTTACCTCGACTATTTATAATATGTGTAGATAAGGGCGGTGATTAATTCTCTGATGTCATTTATTTATTTATTGTTATTGAATTCTAAAGACATTTATTTGCTTTTTGAGCTCATGCTTGGAAAATATGGCAATATCTTGATAATTTGAGTGAAGAATAAAGTTAGTTTATTGTGTTCCATTATCCCCTCGTCAAAACTAAAAGTAGTATCAATTAGACCCTTTTTGTATTTTTTTTTTAGTTGAGGGGTGGGGGGGTGTAAAATATGGCAATATCTTGATAATTTGAGTGAAGAATAAAGTTAGTTTATTGTGTTCCATTATCCCCTTGTCAAAACTAAAAGTAGTATCAATTAGACCCTTTTTGTAATTTTTTTTTTTTTTTTTGGTTTTGGGGGGGTGGGTTGGTGTGGGGTGTGATGGAATTAGAGAATTCATCGCAAAAGGAGCATGAAAATATGAAGAAACCATGAAAAACCCTTTTATTTCTTATAATTTTGTTACTAACAAAACAATAAACTTTGGTCTAATATGTAGCGTACTTATAATAAATTGAGACTACTATCTTATTAGTAGCAATGTTGCCACCCAATGAAACTAAATAGGATCGCTCAAAACCAATGCAAGTTGGCCCAACTATTAATTCATTAACACATGGTATGCCACTTGTGTCCGAGGTGTTAATTTAGTATTAGTACTATGCAAATACTCTTAAGTACGCCAGCTATATAATTGATGTAGCTCTTTTAAACTTTATTATAAACCTAGAGTCATGTAAATCTCAAATATTATAGAAACATATCAGTTTCGCTAATCTATGAAAGGCTTGAAAATGAGCCCGCTAATGAAGGTAGACAGTGACCGAGCATGATTTTTCTAATTATTATTGTTTCTTTATAGAGGGACTTTTCCAATTATTTACTTGTATAATAATAACTATTATTTTTTGACGTAGAACTTTCAATGATATGATATATATATATATATGTATGTATGTATGTATTAAGCATTACTGCAACTTTCAGAAGCTCAGACATCGGAGGAGAAAAGACATCAAACAACTTGCATCAAATTAGAAGAGCATTTCTCTATTTTTTTTAAATAAATATATATAAAAAATAATAAAATGTGTCTGTATGCAGTACGTGCACGTGCATCTATATAAAGATTATCTGTTTATTTTTATTTGGATGTGTACATCTGTACTTAAAATATAATAAGTTCATGAAGGAAGGGTGCCCTTCATCAATATTTCTTTCGTTCAACAAGAGAGCATGCTCATTAATTTATGTATATTTTTTCTGAACTCAGATCCAAGGAATTCAAACTTTACACCAATATTGAGTCAGATAAAATATTATTGTTAGATTATATCTGTAATTATAATTTACAGTATCATAGTCAGATATAATATTATTATTAGACTATATCTATAATCACAATTTACATTATCATTAGAATATAGATTGAAATGATATAACGTTATGATTTTGAATACCCAAATTTAGACCATGCACGGTTTAAAATTTCTTTAGTTAGTTCTTTCATTATAATCACAAAATTAATTAAGAATTAAGAGGGTTGAGAAATTTCATAGGCAGTGGACCTGATCATTGGTTCTTTTTTGCGTGCTTGACAAGAAGGTTGGCACTCGCTATGTGCATATATTTCTAAGACTTTAAAATGTTTAGTTAAGTATTAATTACCATCAGAATTAAAACTTTCTCAGAGTCATATATATTATATGATACAACACTATCCAAAAAGAAAAAAGAATACATATATAACTTCTTTTTGAAGCCTAATTTAATATGTAAATTGGGAATCGAAAATTGTATGTTATGCCACACTTGTCACAATTAAAAAAAATTTGTGTCATGCTTTTTATTCATAATATTTGTTTAAGTTTGTCACACTTAAATATGTAGGATATTTATAAAAAGAGAATTCAAAAGATAAAAAGATTATGAAAGTTCTCTTGTGTTTGAGATTAGAATCAATTTTAGTTAAAAATATTGTAGCATATGAAAATTTCACATTGTAATATACTTTTTTTTAATATTGTAATATGTTCCAATTTTATACTATAAGGACAAAAAATTTTAGTCCCTACCCAGATTATCAAATACAACGTTAATTTTTACTGTCAGGATTTACGGTTTTTGGTGAAGTCCACTGATAAAGGAACGTTAGCAGGCTAGCAGCTAGCTTTATGAGTCATGACATCCAAGCATAAATAATGCCTTTAGCTAAAAAGAGGAAAATAAATACCGTCATTTTGGCATTATCTTAGAGAGGGGGGAAATCTCAATTTAGACAGGTTGACCCTCCTCCATCAACTCCATAGAAAGCAGATGTTACTTTTCTAGGGTGCTTGTCTAATTTAGCTTCCGTTTAACATTTTAATTGAAATTATAGCTTTAATGTTAAAAATTGTAGTATGTAAAAAGTTTACACTATAACAATTTTTGTTTGTAACTGTTGAGAACTTTATATTATTCACAGTTGTAATAAATGGGTTGAAACTAAAATTCTAAATACTACTTTAATGGTTTGACAATTCCAAACCAAAAATAGAGACCAACTTTATAATAATAGGTAATTAATTGGCTAAATGGTGAAGGGGACCATTGTTTCCTAAAATCACCAATTGGGAAATTGAGGTAAATAGTATATTTATACAACAAAATTATAAACGACTGAAATTTTAGATAAGTTAGTGAATAGCAATAAATTCGATAACTCAGTATTTATCCCATTACTTGAACTAATAAATTTGCCTGGTAAATTCCAAATTTACTTCATCACTTAATTTTGTAAATTTGAGATTTACTTAGTTGATCCAGGATTTAGTCTTATAAAACCTTGAATTATATATATGCACATAAAATTATATAGATCAAGTCAATATTCATTATTATTTTTATTTACTTATTGCTAATGCTTTAGTTAATAAGCTCATATTTTACCCATATAAATCTTCTTTTAGAGCTAAATATTAACAAGTGTTGTAAATATATCATTTACTGTAATAAATATTCAAACAAGACTATCAAGTACAATTTTCCTAAAACATAGCCAAAAAAACGCATGCACTGTTTTTTTAATTTATTTTTGTTGAAAGCATACATGGCTTAAGTCAATAAAAAAATGCTAAAAAAACAATCAAGTACATATATCATATGCATGTGTGTAACGGCTCCTTGGCTTTAATTTTTTGTTTTTCTTTTTCCTTCAATTGGCTATAACCAAGAGGGCGTTTGATCATTTCCACTCAGAGTATCACTTCCAACTAGAAATTCTATAAGACAAAACACTATTATAAAATCATTTCGAATTGAAATTTTCCCACTTAAAATCAAGTTACGAAAATGCCCTATAAATTAGGGCACGCTAGAACTGGATGCAGTTTGGAGTTTTAACTGGCCCAGGGAAAGTGATATTTGAAGTTGGAATGCATAGGTTTGAGTCTCATCTCCACCCTTTCCATTGAGGTTTTTTTTTTTTTCGATGAGAAAGAAAGGGATGCAAGGCACTACAAGAAAAAATGTTATTTATTTATTTATTTATTTTAATTTTTTTGTTACAACAGCTATTATCAACAAGTTGCCACGGACATAAATAATCTACTACTAGTCGAATTCAAATACTCTAAGCGTATAAAACATTAAATAAAAAGAAAGTTTTGCTTTCAACCAATATGGTCAAAACACATGATACAATAACTACAATTATTTAAAACCCAACGGACGCAAAAGTGGAAAATGCAACAAAGTATGTCTAGTGATTGTATAACAATTATTTTCATTGTAATAATGACAGATTTGGCTTTTGAGGGTCAAACTTGCAATGAAGTCGTTTGTTGATCTAATACTGAAATTTCTTCGCTGGAATTTCTGGTGCAGAAGATAGAATTATAGAAGGCAAAAATAGCGACACTAGTAGTGGCTTGTAGTTGAAGTACTTATGGGCTAAGAGAGACGTTGGGACATGATCTTAAGAAGTGGGAGGCACTGTTCTCATGACAAAATCCAATCAGCTGCTCATGGTTTCTTTCTCTTCTTCCAACCTTAAAGTAATGTGAATATCTTTTTAGGCCATTTTTACGGTATAGAAGATAATTTTTCTTTATCAATAAAACATAAGCGTTTTAGTTGTTAGATTAACTTTTTATAATGTGTTTGACAAGCTCGGTTTCAACTCAAATAGTGAAAAACTTTCACATGCTACAGTGTAAAAATAAAAATATGTTATAGTATAAAGCCCTCACATACCATAGTATTTTCAGTTTTAACCCTTAGTTTTATATCACGCACTGGAAATTTTTTACGTAGACAGTCATAGATTAGATTTTAACATCCTAATTCAACGATTAAAACATACTACTCTATCAATTATAAAGTAAAATTGTCTTTTTCACTATAAAAATTCCCTTTTTTTTTGTTTATAGGAAAAGATAGGAAAACAATTAACAATTTTTTAATGATAAAACTGGGTTCAGATGTCTATTTTTTTTTTAAAAAAGGATATTTATCTTTTTATAATATGTATTTTTTGTCTATTTAAATACTATACATCTAGTTTTGGATCTCATCGAATTTATACTTCAGATTTGATTTAATACATAAATTTATACATTTTTTCAATCAATTTTAATTCTTACCTTAAAAATAGCCTAAAATACCCTCAAATTGAAAAAAAATAAAACTTTATAATTTTTTAAAAACTTCATACTAAGTTTTCGACTTCAAAAATATATAGAATACCCTCAAAATATGTGTTTTGTGTGCTTTTGTTTTTGTTTTCTTTTTATTTTTTGAAAATTTTAATTTTTTTTAATCTTAATTAAGGATAATTTGATAATTTTAAAGGTTAAAATCAACTATTGACTAAAGTAAGGTACAAATTTGTTATTAAATCTAATCTGAAAGTATAAATTCGATGAAATCCAAAACAGAAGATATAATGTCTGAATAAATTTAAAATATAGGGTGTTAAAAGATAAATAACCCTTTTAAAAATGTTTGTGTTCATGATTGTGATAAGATTGTTCTAATATTATACTGCAAATTGTGTTTTAGATCATCTTGCTAATAAAATAATAAAGTTATCCTGGGTTTTGACAAAAAAAAAAAAAAAAGCAAGAAAAACGAAGGGAATTCTATTAATTATTTAGAAAAAGACGGTGAAGTTGTCCCAAAGTACATTGCATGTGGTAGATATTGGATCAACTTGTTCATGTTCTCTTTTTGCAGATGGAGTTGTGATAATAAGGCCAAATATTGGTTGGTAGAACAAAAGAATACGACCACAAATACCTCAACTGGTCTGAAATTTCGAACTTTGGCTGCTACTGCCACCAATTTCATGTTTTTATGACTTTCTAGTAGCTTTTGATATTTTCTCGATTGCTAACCTAATTGATGATATTGGCATGACTCAAATATTTTGCCAACCATCTTAGAGCCTAATTATTGTCCTAACACATAAACAATATACGGAGCTCCGTATATTGAACTGTTACAAATTTTACGTTTTAAAATTTTTTTTGTATTATTTTTATCACTCTCTATAGAATAAAATTAGAGTGCCTAATTTTTAACAACAATATCGATGAGTCAAATGTATTTTTTAAACATCTATAAATTAGGTGGAGTAGTTTACGACATTTAAAATTTTTTATTGTTAGGATATATATATATATATATATATATATGTTGGAGCGATGCATCATGCATTATCTTTTAAGAAATTTAGGTTAAACATGTGCTACAGTAAGCTATTATTCTTGCTACGAAGGTTGTGTTTCTATGCATGTTCTTTTGTTGCTGAATTATACATTTTATAATCGTGTATTCCGTCACTGAGGACAAAAAAAAATTGGAGGATGAATTTGTTGGCGTTGCTAATCACAATCTCTTAAAGAAAAATAATTTTGAATCAAACATGCTTTGTTACATATATTGTTTGATGTCAAGAAAAGTTTCCCTGACAAGTTTGGAAAATTCTAATTTCATCACTCTTTCATACAGTCCTTTTTTTTTTTTTCTAGCTACTCCTGTTTTTGTTTCCTTTCTTTTGGTTTGAACATCTGAAATGATTTTTGTATTCCTTTGTTTATTGCACTTATTTAGGGAAAAAAAAATTAATTACCAGTCTTTCTGGAGAACTTTTGTGAACATAACTATGAAGAGCTACTTGCTACTTAATCCTAATCTCAACCAAAAAAAAAAAAAAAAAAAAGAACAAAAGGAGCCACAGGGGCATTTTAAAAACTAACTTTTTCAAAAAATTTTATTTGGTCAATGATCTCTTTTTTTTTTTTTGGTTTTTGGGCATCAAAAAACTAGCTTTTTGAGCATTAAAACAGTTCCAGTTTTTTTTATTTTCACCTTGATTAGGTTCATCTCTTCGATATAATCTTTTTTCTCTTTTCTTTGAAAAAAGCTGGAGCAGTTTCCGTGCTAAAAAAAAACTTTTTTTAATATAAAAAAAAAATGGTCATTTACTTAATTTCAAATTTTCTTAAACCTTTTTTTTTCAAATTTTGCCGAAAAGGAAAATGTTTCTAGTTAACGATGTTGAACTCTTTCAAAGACCTACCGAACATATTAAACAAAAGCCACTACTAAGTGTGAATGAGTATTATCGAAACAACAATCCTTTACAATAAATTGGATTATGCTGTCGTGACCCAAAGAGAAAAGACCTTTAAACGGGAAGAAGACCCAATTTTAGTAAATTGCCTCGTATGCCATCTGTAAACTTCAACTTAAACTTTTTGACAAAACACCAGCATTGCCTTTTCATGATAAAAATGAACGCATGCCGTTGGCCCGTTAAAAAACTCCAATGACGGCAAACTACAATGGACATGTTGTCTTTCGTACTAAACGACAACAAAATTTTGGATACAAAAGACAAGTCGTTTTTCCTTGTTTGAGAAAGAGTCATGAAAACTAGATAATTTGGAAAAAAAAAAAGAAAAAGAAGAAGATAATTTGGAAAACAACAACTTGTTAAAGGACAATTAACTACGACATTTTACCTAAAAACGACAACTATCTATAAGCCGTTTTAAAACAAAAATACTGTGCTACTTGACAAGAGTAGTTTAAAACACTATTTCAATTACGAATAGTGCAAAGCTCTTATATGCTACAATAAAAAAAAAAGTTGCTAAAGTTTAAAGTTGTAAAAAAATGTTCTAATTAATAGTTCCCATCATCATACCAAACACCTTGGTAGTATATTGTGTGAAGGAAATATATAACAAAAGCAACAGGACAATTTTTTTTTCTTTTGAAACAAAAAAAAAAAAAACCAATGAACGACAGAAAATAGCAACGGAGATGTTATTACTCGTCAAAAGCATGGTAGATTATGTATTACATGTTCAAAAGGCATAAAAAATGCGTCGGCGTTTTATAACTAGAAAAGAAAAAGAAAGAGGCTGAAAACACGGTAAGCTTATGAACGACAGCTACACGTCAATCCGTGCACATGAATACGACAAGTTGCCTACGATATTCGACGACAGAATTCTTGTAAACGACAGCTACATGGCAGTCCATGCACATGAACACGACAAGTTGCCTACGATGTTCAACGACAGAATTCTTGTGTGCGAACAAATGTATCGTCAAACGAGCAAACCGGAATTCCTGAAATACGTCGTTTCTCAGCAAAATTTTAGCGATTAAAAAAGAACCTTTTAAGAAGAAAACGACATGAAGCGCCAATTGGAGTTAGACGCATGTAGCAGTAGAACTAGCGATGAACAACCCAAAATGAAAATTTTTTTCATTGCTGCGAAATGCAATACAAAAACCAATCTCCCAGCAACAATTATTGACTCTTTGGCTCATATCAGTGATATCAGTACACTGATTTATGCAACAATTTTATTCATCGAAAGCTGTTGCTATAACAATCTGTTCTCTTTTCAGATGCGTCATTCAAATGCTTGGAAACATTTGCTGCTTAGCCTATCAGTTTCTTTTCCAAGAGAAGATTCTCAATAGACGCGAGCTTTAGGAGGGAATGTCTCAACTTCATCGTCTAAGGTGTTCATGTGAACTGGCCTGTAATCTAGCCGGACTTTCCCCTGCTCCCAATATCTGCGGAGAAAGTAATTCAAACTCAGTCAATTGTTAAAAATTCACGTGTACAGCAACACTGTAGTAAAACGTGTTACGCCATGGATGGAATGCGGTTAAGATTCATGTTCGTGTGTTGAATCTTATACAGATGGGATAATAAGATGAAGAAATTTTGGGAAAACCAAGATAAAATATTTTCTTTAATGAGCTCATGACAAATATTAATGTTCGGTGTTCGATTCCCGTGATTCTTTCAATAAGGAGGTTTCTACATTTCTTCAAGTTTAGTTCCTTATTCTGAGGAAGCTTTGCCAAAAGAGAATATTTACTTTAGTTCACTATGCTTGTCAGTTCCGGTTCAGTTGAACCCCGTCATCAGTTTAAGACCAAAACCAAATTTATTTCAAATCCAATTAACTTAAATTTAGAAAGATGGAAATTACTTACCCCAAAGTATGTTTCATCCAGTTCTCATCATCTCGTTTCTGCATAACAAAGAAGAAATCTGTTTAATATATGGAAAGTGGTTGGGAACGATTTTAATCAACTGAAAGAGGAAGAAAACTGACTGTAAAATCTTCACGAGCATGTGCTCCTCTGCTTTCTTTCCTGGCCTCAGCAGAATGCATGGTGATGCAGGCATTTATCAAAAGGTTTTCCAACTCTATCGTCTCTATTAAGTCGGAGTTCCTGACAAAAAGATTTTGGAATTAGCACAGTGAACACAAAAACATGGAAACACCACAATAAATTTAACATCCTTATTTCACCATATCAAACTCCTGTCCTTCAATTTAACATCGTGGAAACTCTCCCATGCTTTGTCAATCAATTGACAACCTGCAGAACGACAAAGGCTATAAAGGTTAACATCGTGACGATTGGGAATAAAAAAGATTCCACAAGTCGCATTTGGTTGCCTAGACTTGAGGAAAACTAGAGCTCAGCTGGTTCGAGTGTAATGGGTTGCATTAAAGCATACCTTCTTCAAGAGTTTCCTGTGTACGGAAGACAGCAGCGTTATTTTGCATGATGCGCTGCATATTCAACCGGATATTTGAAGTTGGCATGGACCCATTGGAATTCCTTATTTTGTCCAACCATGCAATGGTTTTTTCGCCAGCATCCTTCTCCAAAGGCTTTAGTTTTTGTCCTGCCGAAGCTCAAGAAGACAAATTTTTAGTATGGATGGTATACATGTTTAGCTAAACAATTGCACTTTTTCTTATTCTCAGCTGGAAATAATAATAATAATAATAATAATAATAATAATAATAACAATAAATCAAAATAAAAAAATCAAATCTCAACGAAAATTTAACTTGCCGGGTTTTTGGATCTCCGCGACTCTATTTGCACAAGCGCGACCAAAGACAACAATGTCAAGAAGGGAATTTGCACCAAGCCTATTGGCACCATGAACCGATGCACAGGCTGCCTCTCCAGCAGCCATTAATCCAGGAACAACTGCATCTGGATCATTACCTTTAGTCGTAACCACCTGTAGCATAAAGGGGCACACTGGTAAGAAGAAAGCATAAAAAGGTGTTTGAAACTTCAGTTCCAACTGAGAACAGTGTAAAGCTCTTAGCAGCTATAGTAAAGAGTGCTACAGTGTAAAGCTTTCACATGCTACAGATTTAAAACGTCAGTTACAACTGAAGTTCCAAACGGAAGGTAAGTTTAACAAATAAGCTGCATTAAGGACCTTCCTGGTCATCACATTATTAACTCAATAAAAAGCACGTCACTTTGCAAAATCTAATTGATTGCTCTTGGATTTTGGTTTTCTCAAGTTCAGTGAGATGACTTCTGATAGCAATCCCATGTACTTGCGATTTTATTCAAAAAAGTTTTTAGTACAACATATGGTATGGTACTCCGGAGAGAAAAACAAAAACATGGGAACATCTCTTTCACAAAAAGGCTACAAAGGTATTGTCAAATATAGAATACTGGAAACAATTTAAGAGGCCTTCTATACATTGACATTTCTAGTCATACCTCCCCATGGTGATTGGTAGGAATGCCACCCATGTTATAATGTACAGTGGGTAATACAGGAATGGGTTCCTTTGTGACATCAACACCAGCAAATATGGCAGCGGTTTCAGAGATACCAGGAAGCCTCTCCTTGAGCACATCTGGTGGTAAGTGGTTCAAGTGGAGATAGATATGGTCCTTCAAAGGTCCTGTTGGAAATATATATTACAAATTACTTGAGTATAACAAAGCAGTAAAAAAAAAAAACCAAGTAACTTGGTTCACGTGACCGATAATGTTAGTAGACAAAATTGTAGGATACGCCAGCAACAACAATAAATGCGTCACATTCTAAAACATGCCATACCTACACCACGACCCTCTCGGATTTCCATAGTCATAGATCTTGAAACGACATCTCTTGAAGCGAGATCCTTTGCTGTAGGGGCATATCGCTCCATAAACCGCTCCCCTTCACTGTTCCTAAGAATACCACCTTCCCCACGAGATCCTACAGGTTGCAAATATAACCAGAAAAGAGCATCATAACTTTGCATCATGACCATGTTGCAATCAAAAGGAATAGGATGATAGAACATTTAAACAATTGACAGATCTTGCACCCAAAATTAACTCGAGATTACAATTTCTACATAAAATTGAATGAGTACTAACCTTCAGTGATCAAGCACCCAGCACCATATATACCTGTTGGGTGAAATTGAACAAACTCTAAATCCTGCAGAAGGGATGCACAAACGAGACAAAAACATGTAATGAATTGGAAGCAAGAACTATGGGAACTCACCTAAAATTCAGATTAAAAAAAAAAGGAACCTGAAGAGGGAGCCCAGCTCGTGCAACCATGGCATTGCCATCCCCAGTGCACGTATGTGCTGAGGTTGCAGAAAAGTATGTCCTACCATAACCCTAGAAGGAAAACAAAAGTAGATGTGTGCGTTAGTGCATCATTGAAATAAGCACCACATATTTAGATAATTAATGGCAGAAAAGGAAAATGGAATACCCCTGTGGCCAGAATGGTTGATCCAGCACGGAAACGATGCAAAGTACCATCCTCCATATTCAATGCAATTACTCCTTGGCAGGTACCTGAATATCCACTTGCAAAAATTAAACCCTCCACACAGCCAAAAAAAAATTAAAAAATAAAAAGAACTAGCCAAAGGAACGTGAGCCAAAAAACAAGCTACAAAAAGTAGATAGCACAGAAAAGAGATGAAATTTAAGAGCACATTGGAAAGCACATTTGATGATCCTATGATTGGTAAGAATTGTGCATATTTCATATGATAAAGACAACAACACCATTAGACAGACACAAAGGTCAAGGCTTAGATACTGATTTCATTATAAACAAAACCTGCTGTCTGTTTAAACTTTCAATTCCCACCGCCACTTCTTGACTAAATATGATTGGAAGTTATTACATATTTCAAATGCATATAAGAAATGCTTTAACTTTTGACAGTTAAATCCACTTCTCAATTGCTTTTATTATGTTGAAGTTTTGCGCCCTCTAGTCAAATCATATAAATAAATAAAAAGGATTTGGCCAAAATAGAGAGCTGCAAGTTTTATGCATCTACTGACCATCACCGTCCATTATGAGATCGAGAGCAAAATATTCCACAAAAAACTGTGTATTGTGTTTCATGGCCTGGCCGTAGAGAGTGTGCAACAATGCGTGCCCAGTTCTATCAGCAGCACATGCACAACGGTATGCTTGTCCACCTGCAAAGTTAGCAAGATAGAATATATCAATATCAGCTCTCCACAGAGATCACAAGCTGACCAACTTCAATAGGATATCAGATGCATCGTCTTTACCTTTTCCAAAGTTAAGACTTTGACCACCAAATGCACGTTGGTATATTTTTCCATCCTCAGTTCGAGAAAAGGGCAGTCCATAATTTTCAAGCTCAATCACAGCTTTTGGAGCCTCCCTACACATATACTGGATGGCATCCTGATCACCTATTTAATCAAATACTCTCATATGAAAAGTACACCCCAAAAAGAATAGTAAAGCAAGTAAAAAAATCATATATGCATCTTTATGTGTGTGTATAGACGTTCTACTTGAGGTAGATTCCGGATGGAATGCTTAGCACCTTTATATTCTGGAGCAAGTTATCGAGAAAAATTTTAAAGTTGGAAGTTCTCTTCAAGGAAATTATAAAAATGACCAGCCTTTATTTGTTTGATGCCTTTGCATTGCATCTATGAGAGCATGTCATATGACTACTATTACATCCTTAGCCATTTAGCAAAGCTATCAAATCTGAAAATATGCAGAGTGGGACTACAATAAGAACATGTTAATCCAGCAATATAGAGAAAAAGTAACACGAACCAATAAATGAAGCACATCTTGTGGAGACGAAAATGTAATTAATACCCAGAAGGTTCATATGGGCAAGTTATTTCCACCTTAACAATGAAACATAAAAAAAGGAAAATAGCTTTGCCTAGTTAAACCGGCAACCTACCAAGCCAATCACTTCCTTTGACAGTGTCGTACATGTGCCACCTCCAGTCATCTTCAGTCATATTTCCCAATGCCGCATTGATACCACCCTAAATAGAATCAACTAGATAAGTAAATCATATTGTAAACATCAAATAATAGTATTTAAATAGCTACATTAAGTCAATGAAGCTTGGATGCAATTGGCTTTTTCCAATAAGAAACATAGGTCAACCAGATACATACAAATGATACTTTATTACATATTTTTCCAGTTTTCTCTGCATGCTTGATAATCAACGAACTGCACAGAGTTCTCAAATAAGAGAACACAAACGTTTTCTCTTCTATTTATTAATTGAAGACCGAGATTCACTACCATACCAAAAGGGGTTCATTAAATGGTAAGCCCCTACCAGATTAGATTATAGATCGCAACAAATAATGATGAACTATCACCGTACTACAACCCCAAAAAACCAACGTCAGAATCCAAATACCAAACTAATCAAAGGGGTCACGTAGATCAAAAAAATTGTAAAATACCAGTGAACTTTACAATATGCAAGACCCAGTTGAGCCAAAACTTAAAAAACTAAAAAAAAAAATAAAAATAAAACTGATACCTGAGCAGCAACAGTGTGTGAGCGAGTTGGGAAAAGTTTGGTAATACAAGCAGTGTTGAATCCATGCTCGGAGAGCCCAATAGCTGCCCTCAAACCCGCACCACCAGCGCCCACAACCACTGCGTCGTATGTATGGTCAACGAGAGTGTACGAGGAGCCTCCCGTCGCCTGCCAAAAATCAAAATGCAATCATATCACTAATATCCCCATCAATCCGACTTTTTTCATAATTAAAAAAAAAATCCAAATCCAAATAGCTAGATTGAAAGCCCGGATTGAAAAAGAATCTCACTCGTAGCTTAGGTACGTCCATTTTGCTAACCAAAAAGTAATATCAAAGATGCAGCTAAAAATCGAATTAAAGTTCTCAACTTTACCATCCGCAAAAGCACAAATGAACTACAAACAATAATAACTTGCACAGATTAACATCAACGATCGCTAAAATAACAAAAAAATTCAAACCCTAACATTGAAGAGAGAGATAGACAAAGGAATAAGATGGTACTGATTCGGAGGAGAAGAATCTGGCAATGTGAGATCTCAGAGAGTCATTGAGGGCTGATCTCTTGGAAGAAGGAAGTCGAAGTCCTCGAGAAACGCAACGCCACATCTCTCTCTCTTTCTCTCTCTCTCTCTAAGGGTCTGGATAGAAATAGAGATGGCGGATTTGAGAATTCTGGCTGGGTTTTTTTTTTTGGGGCGACGCAGCGGAGGCGAAAAGCAGAAATGATGGAATGACCATTGGCTGATGCAAGTTATTAGGAAATGATGGTTTTTGACTGGAACAACTACGGAATTGCCACCGAGACGTATGTCATCAATGTACTTTCTTTTGGGAGGGGAGAGATAGGTTTTTGGTAATTTAATACAAAACACACGAAATTACGGGGGCAGTTATAAAGTTCCAATATAAAAAAAAAATGGGGTGTTTGTCAAAGCGGTAGAAACTACGGTTCCCACTATAAAATCAGTTATAAATAGTAAAAAGTTTTTATATGTTACAGTAACAATAAAAAAAATTACTACAGTGTAAAGTTTTCATATGCTACAGCAAAAATGGTTTTCACCACTGGTTCCCACCACCTTCCAAACACCCTAAAAGTTTTTATATATTACTGTTTTTAAATTTAAATTAATAATTTAAATTATTTTTTTAAATATTTTATCAAAAGCATACCTATGTTTTGAAAATTATTTTTTACGTCTAATTTTTGTGTAAAATTTGAATTTTGTAACAATTCAACAATTAATAGGTTTTATGTTGTAGGTTCTTAAGTTTTCTAATATTTGATATTTTAAGAATCTAGATATTTAAGTATCTAAACTTTAAATTTATTGGTATCTTAGTTTTTATTTTAAAAACTTGATATTTAAGCTCTAAACTTTCAATTTATTGGCATTGTAAGTTTATAAATTTAAAAATTTAGACATTTATGTCATCAAAATTTTAATTTATTTACACCGTTAGTGTCTTGGGACCTTTTTACGTTAAGATATGTCAATATTTTAAGGTCTTTTTGTTTTTCGACCCCAAAAACATGTATTATCTATAGTGAAGAAAAGTCTCCAAAAGCGCTCTATTGTTTTTTTAAGTATAACTTGTTTTTTTTTTCTAAAATAATGTTTAAATACCTTATAATAAAGTTAATTACGATTATTATTGACAACAAAACTAAAAAAAATATGATGATTAATAAACGAAAAAAATCACAAATATTATTTGGATAATTTGCCATCTATTCTATTATATTTTAAGGAAATTGGTTTAAATTGCAACGATAACTAATTCCAATTAACAAAACAATTAGTTGTCCATCTTTAGAAAAGAAAAGTATATAATAAACAACTAACTATTGCGTTAAAGTTATTTGAATACATCATTGTAATTTTGTACCCATAGAATGCATATTTAGGATTTTTTTTATTTATAATCAATTACTTTGTTGTTAATCATTATGATAATTAACTTTATGTTGGGGCATTTAAACATTAGTTTTGGACAAAAAATAATGAGTCATACTTAAAAAAAAGATAGCTTTTGGGATCTTTTTTGTCAAAAATATGATTTCAGGACCTAAGGAACAAAAGCCTCAAAAAGTTGATATTTACTATGTCATTTAATGGTAAAAAAAAGATGAAGATTAATACTGCCAACAAATTAAGTGTAAAAAAACTTAAGTATCAAAATTATTAAAATAAAAACTAAAATGCTAAGAGATTATTGTAGGACTTGACTTGAGTGTCTAAATTCTTAAAATAAGAATCAAATTGTCAAAGCTTTGGGACATATTATGCAAAACTCCCATGATTAAAACATGCAATTATTTTTCCATTCAATTCAAAATTATACTAAATTTTTATAATGCTATAATCAAAAATTTATCCGGCCTAAGGAACAAAAGCCTCAAAAAGTTGATATTTACTATGTCATTTAATGGTAAAAAAAAGATGAAGATTAATACTGCCAACAAATTAAGTGTAAAAAAACTTAAGTATCAAAATTATTAAAATAAAAACTAAAATGCTAAGAGATTATTGTAGGACTTGACTTGAGTGTCTAAATTCTTAAAATAAGAATCAAATTGTCAAAGCTTTGGGACATATTATGCAAAACTCCCATGATTAAAACATGCAATTATTTTTCCATTCAATTCAAAATTATACTAAATTTTTATAATGCTATAATTAAAAGTTTATCCGGCTTTACCGTACCACGAATTACCATTTCTACTTGGTTGGATCTTTATTATAATTTCACGAGGCTATAACATTTTCTCGTATAACAGTTAATATTTTTAGAGTGAATTCTACTTGCTTTTTCTTTCTTTCCTCTTTTTTTTTTTAATTTTTGGCAACGGAGTGATTTTTTTTTTTTTTTTGGGGGTTGAAAAGTGAAACTTACTCTCTTAAACAATACGACGAGTTATCTTGAAATTTTATTGGAATAATAGAGGAATATGTTGTCGACTATTTTTTTTAGTAGAAAATGTTGATCGAGTATCGCAACTTAGAAGATGATCTTTTAACTATAAAACAGCGTTTATTTCAGGCAAAAAAAACTAACGTCGTTTGGGCTGTTATTCTTAATTAGTGTTTGAAAAGTGGTGAGAATGTTAGTTAGAACTATTTTTATTATAGCATGTGAGAGTTTTATACTATAATAATTTTATTATTATTATTATTGTAGCATATAAGAGTTTTTTACTGTTTATAATTAAATTAATAGTGAGAACTATAATTTTTATTACTATGTCAAACAGAGATAAATAGTTATGACTAAAAAAAAAAGGAAAACTCTTTTCTAAAAAAAAAAAAAAGTTGGACATTTTACGTATATTCAGCCACGTGGCTGATTTAGAAAAGAAATTAGACTATTATTAATTATTAATTGAAAAAGTCTGAACCATGACCGGATACAGGGAGCTACCAAGGCCACGTGGCCTTTCACCCGACCGCTAGAAAAATTCTATTTTGTTTTGTGTTTTGTATTTTTTTTTGGCAAATAAAACAGGCTTGACTTGCTGCTAAAAATAGTATCTCAACAATGGAATAATAGCCTCAAGTGATTTAGAGGAATATTGTTAGTGAATTGATATTTGTAAATTTCTAATGCGTAAAATTTGTTAATTTACATATTTATCATTTAAAAGCAATGAACTAGACTTTCAAAAATGATGCCCAACTTAAACTTTGACATCAAATGTCAAGAATAAATTAGTTTTCGCTTGCTGCTTACACAGAATAAAAACCCCAAGACGTTTTTTTTTAACTTTTCAGTTTTTTTTATTTTCTTCCATTTTTTATCTCATTCTTTTAATTTTTTTCATACATATTTGTTTTTTTTATTCTTTTTCTATTTTTATACGTATTAATTTTTTCCATATTAATTTTTTTCTCCTTAATTTTTTTACTATTTTTTTAAACATTCCGCGCGTGCTTGTAGACCAGTCTACACAAGAAAACGCCAACCCCCACTCCATAGCCATGAGGTGTTTTCCTGCATTCTGCCCCTAAGTTTAGGTAAATTAGTGGAATATTAATTTTGCTTTTTTCTAGAGGAATTTCACTATTGAAATGGGTTTATTTCCTAAATATTGAAACGGGTTAAGGAGATAAAATATAATCAAAGTATATCTATTTAATCAGATGTTAAATTGATCATTAGGGCAAAAATTAAGTTGCATTCTAAGAAAATAAAACTTCCATAAAACGAAGAAGCAAATGACACTTTTGTTGAGCCCATCACAAGTCAAGCCCGCTAGGGGCAGATTGGGGTAGCTAGACTGGAATGCATTGGACCAGCTGTTGGAGGGCTCGAGTATAAGAGCCTATCCTCTTTTTAAAGTGATGGGCTTTTTGATTGGCCCAGATATACTTTGTGCTCAACAAAAGGGTCAAACAAATGCCAACTATTGTTTTTAAATCTTTATATTTTTGTTAAAAACCATTTGAAACATAAAATATAAAGACATAATTAATTATAAATATTTTAAATTAAGATCAAACAAACAATTGTTAACTAAAGTTATTTTAGTTTTTTTAGTTAGGAGAAGTGATTTGAATCAAAAGAAAAAAAAAGTGGTAGAACCGAATAATCATAGCACAGAAGTGATATAACATTTAATTTACTCATTGTGGTACCAGAAAACTTTTGGGCCAGCCTCACTGGATGCCACGCTATAGCCCATAAAGGCCTCGCTAACTAGTTGTGTTTCTTTTTCTCTCATAAATCTAAAGAGAAGATTTGTTTCCCCAAAAAAAAAAAAAAAAAAGGAAATCTAAGGACAGAAAAGAGGGAGGGGAAGAAAAACAAAAAAAGATAAAAGCAACATGAACAATTGTATGCCTTGGCAATTCTATATATGATTTAGTTAGAGCTAACAATACGGGTTATGACACAACGACATGATACAAACCCGACATGTTTTTTTACGAGTTAAGATAAAAAAAATTAACCACGGGTCATTTTAGTGTCAACCTAAAATAAGACAAAACCTTAATCTCAGACCAAGCTTCAAATTAAATTATTTTTAACTCTTAAACAATAAGAAGATGATTTTAACTTGACCACTTGATATATTTTTATTTGTTGAACTTTTTATTTTGTTAGACTTGTTATTTTATTGGATGTTTTTAAAAATTTTAGAGCTTAAGTTTTTGTTGTTGTAGTATGGAACTCATTTGATTTTGAGGAAATTTGTTTTATGTTTGTTTTTATGTTATATTAATGTAAATTCAAAGCTAAAAAACGTCATAGGTTAGTGCGGGTTATTGCAGGTCATTGACGTGTTGTGAGTCATTGGAATTTCATAGGTTGCATAAAGACCGGGTTGGTACGGGTCATGTTTGTGTCAACCCATATCAAAATAGGTCGTGTTAATGTTGAGATTTCTCAACCCATTCATATCACAGGTCCGGTTAGTGTTAAGTTAGTTTATGTAAAAATTGACCATCCACCCGACTCGAACCCAAACTATCGACATGAATTGCCACCCTTAGTTTTAGTTATGGTTTACAATCTTGTTGTTTCTTTTGGGCATGGATTACAATCATTGGAAATGTCCTCTTAAGAAAAAGCCATTAACATGCATGTCCTTATGTTGGGAAAAAAATTGACAAATTAGACCACTTCTTGATTTCCATTAGTAGAAGATACATAGATGGGAAATTCTTAAATGGATCCCATTGATGGAGTACGTTTTAAATACATTAGATATAGCTGATTTGATGGCTTGAAATACAGATACTTAATGGTGGTATCTTTTTTAATTCTTGCTAAAGAAATCGTGTATATATATATATATATATATATATATATATATATATATATATAGCGCTATGCGGTGTGACATTGAACACCCACAAAATGACAATTTTTAAGCTGTGCATTAGCATGTAAACCCCCACAATTGCAAAAACCTCATCAATATTTCCACACTAGAGAACAAATACCAAGGAAACAAAGACAAAAGGGCTTCAAAACTTTCAAGACAGAATCCTACATCATACATACAAGAAAACGAAAGATTACTACTACTATATGGAGACGATAATTTTTGTTTGTAGTTGCCTCTCGAAGAGTCACTATATTTCCTTTTCCATCCTCCTTTTTGTTTTTCTTTTCAATTGTCCCCCCACCATGTTTGTGCTGATCTTGAGTATTGACATTTTAGATCCACAAACGTGCAGCTTCCTAGACCGCAGAGAAAAAATAGTACTCACTCAGACTTTTTGGCAGAAAACATTCACGGTAACCACCCCACATATGGATCATTCATGAAAAGGAAAATGTAACAAATGTCACGCGTATTTGAAAGCGATAGGAAACCTAACAGAAGAAGTGAGATATTGCTCTGCTCAGCAACATCATCCAAACTTTATCATTACTGTTCAATTTACTTTTCAACAATCTCTCTCGTGTTAAAATATTGGGTAGTACTTGTCTTTTAAAAAAAGGAAATATAGTTGGAATTAAAATGCTGTAATATATGAGAGTTTTATACTGTAGTAAATTTTTGTTTTACATAAGAGCATATGAGAAGTTTATATTATAGCAAATAAAACTTACTAGTTCTAATTAAATTTGCCAAACAAAAGCATAGTACTTGGCGTGCCACCGACCATAAGCATTGTGTTACTAAAAACAAAAAAACAAAAAACAAAAGGTGCAAAAATAAAAATATAGCAATAAACCATAAAAAAAAAGTTAAGAAAAAGACGGTACAAGCGACTTAAATAAGACACGAAATTCTTTTCTCTTAATTAATTCACTCGTGTGGGTGAAAAATAGATTCTCATATATACAATTTTTATTTGTTGTCCAAAAATAGGTGAGCCATGAATCATTAACCAATATAAGTTGAAGTAAGAGAAAATATGGAGGTAACGAGATATAGGCATGATATTGTATTTTATAGTAAAAAAAAGTGTACTCTAACAAATTATTGTCCTATGTAGAGGATTATAGAGATTAATTTAAGTTAGATTAGAAAGAGGTTAGAGAAAAAACAGACAAAAGTAATATGCGATTTTTCTCTTGTAAGTTTCTTCTTTATTATGGTTAATTTTTTTGTAATGGTTAAAAGTAGACGTAACTCTCAAATTAAAGGTGAACCATTATAAATTTTTGTATGCCCCGTTTATGTTATCTTTTCCTTTACACATTTTTGTTTACTCTCCGTATAAAATCAGAACTTCAATTTCTTGACAATGCTAGCATTACTTTTAAGTCAATCATATTCTAAGCTAGAATATATCCAATAATACTAGTTGCCATTATTTCTACGTCTAATAGAACAGAATGGAAGCCACATACAAATGTTTTGTTTTTGTTTTTCTTGTTTTGTTTTTTTGGCTATTAATCTCTCAAAATGTAATACACAAATTACTCGAACACTACTTCCAAACTCTGTCACTGCACCACATAGTTTTATTATTATTATTATTATTATTATTATCATTTACTAGTTAAGCATAATTGGTGATTTGAAAAGGCACGTAACTCACTCAGCAATTATGGATTCGAATTCCATTTCAGAAACAAAGGATATACATTCGACCAAGTCTATAAGAAAGATCAATAAATGGTATATATAGAAAAAAAATAATTTTGGCCGATATTCCTGTTATCAATCAACTACTCAATAAATTCATCAGGACCGTTTGGCCGTGGGACCTTCATTTAGTTCTTATTGTCTGCATGTTCAAGGACTACCATAAGTAATATGATTTTTGTCTGTTCATTGGTTGTTTAAACCATTAACTAAATAATAACGCTAAATTAATTATCTTACACATTTTTAGTTTTTTTGTGACTGGTGGCCACCCACCATGCTGTCTCAAATATTGACCAATACTTGTCACCTAAATTAATGATAAGAAATAAAACTATATATTATATATATATACACACACATTGGCAGAGTTATGTTGTCATGAACGAGAGTACGTATCCTCATTTATTTTTTAAAATTTAAATTTTTACCCTTATTTTGTAGTTAAAATTTTAGTTTTGTCTTTATTTTAAAAGAAAATTACAACCATATCCCTAATGATAAAATAATGTTGTAGCGTCATCATGAAACAAGTAAATTTCATTATAATGTCCCTACAAAATAATTCAAAGATGTTGTTATGTCTTTATTTTATAAAAAAAATTATAAATATACTCTATTTAATTATTAAAATATATAGTAATTATATTTCATTCAATAAAATTTTATTTCTAATTTTTTATATAGTGCTTCTACCCGTAAAAAGTTCTAACTCTGCTCCACATTATATATATATATATATATATATATGTGATATATGAAAAGTGCAGAATTAGCACTACAGATTTAGATCCAAGGGCAGAAGAGATATATACATAACCTTTATAAGAAGGGCAGGCAGACAGAGACAATAAATAATAGGTACGATCAAGGGGCTTAACTTGTTTACTAACTTTAGTACATTAATTGCAAGTGTCGTACGTTATCAAGTACATCGACTATTTGTGCCGTATAACGTGGCAATGTTGTGTTGTTGTCACATTAATAACTTGCATACATGCACGTATAACACTATCCCATGAATCTTACCGAAACTAAAGCTTAAAATACATCTTTAACAACTATGCATATATACATACATATATATATAATAAATACACGCACACATATATCAATTATTCGGCATTCCAAGTTGATGTTTAATCAACCACGCTAGGTCGGCTGGACAAATTTCGGGACCTCAAGTGAAGTTTTAAAATAAGTCTCATGAAATGATTTTTTTAAAATTTTTTATATGGAATATATCAATGCATATTTTCCATTAGACATATTTATTCTTAACTTAGATATATATGAAAATCAAATCAACATTATACAACAAAAACAAAAAAAAAAGCTAATATGAAATTTAAAAAGCAATAATTAGTAAGTAGACAATAAATGAGTAAGAAAGTAATTACATGGACATTTATTGAGTAGTCCTGTGGAGATCTTAGAGAGATATTTTTCTTGTGAAAATTTGAAGAGATATTATGTGAAGAAGTAGAAAATATAAAATACGTACAACTTTTCAAATACATAAGAGAGGAAAATTTTTGAAACCTTGTTGAGGTTGGGACCTTAAACAACAACTAACTTGTCAAGAGATTAAGCCTCTACGGCAACCAAATTACAAACTTTTAACCCAAAAAAATTACGTCATGTTATTTTAAAAATATTAAATTCTTTTAAGCTACTTTTCATACTTTAAAGTCTAAATTATATATATATATATATATATATATATATGACATAGACGTTATTAATTTGAGAAATCAAAAATTAGACAAAAGATCTAAATTCATTGATAAAGAGGAGGAGGAGGTTGCAATACTAATACATAAAAACCATATCACATATATAATTAAATAATTACTCTCAAGGTCCCATACGAGGGACTTGAGGCAAATAAAATTTACAGAGGAAGAAGGAGGTTTTCTTTTTTAGGGTTGGGGCATGAGACAGGGAAAAGAAAGAGACTGGTCCTAGTATATATGTGTTTTTCATATATATTTTGTCTTGGCTTTAACTTGTTCATGTGAGCTACACAATGATAATCAAAAGAGCTGCATCATACGCCGCTGGGAAAATCCAAGAAACCCAATCTTCACATACAAATGGGCTTTGATTTCTAGATATACATCCAAGCAAGGAGAGATCAAAAGCTGAGGTAGAGATGGGGAGAGAGAAACAGATCATCATCAAAGATTTGGAGCGTGAACCTCTTTTTGATCATGGCAATTTCCATAGGAGTGGTACTACTCATGATGCGGACGTTCATATTTTTTTCTTTTAAATTTTAATTTTAATTTTAATTTTTTTTTAAACTCTCCGGGCGAAAAAGAAAATTATAGGCAAGCCACGTGGTGGCAGATTCTGATTGGTAGACCTTTCGGAAAGTCGACAAATGGGAATGCAAAAGCTTGATCCTTCTCGGCCAGGTCCCAATGGTAGTTAAGGACCAAATGGTGAATGAAAACCGCCATTTCTAGTTTGGCCAGTTCTGACCCGGCGCATAGCCGTGGTCCTCCCCCAAACGGCATGAAGCTGTTATTACTTGACGATAACCCTTGATTTGTGCCGTTATTCTGTTTCATTTCCTTCACAGAGATCATACCAGCCGTCAATATTAACTTTAAGGATGTAAAATGTTACAAAAACATGAGTAATGGTACGTATTTCTGAGCGTTGAATCAATATTATAATAAGAGCATGCAAATATATAGGTTTTGGCTTAAATCCAACATCTTGATCAGTCTGACATTTGTTATTTTTTTCATTCATAAATGTAACTTTATTCATGCATCTCTGTAACACTCAATTTATTGCAATATATTTTACAAAGTTATATGTGTTAGACAATTTTTTTTAAGTGTTACATACGAACAATTTGAGTGTTACGTGAACACACAAATAGAATCACATTCTCGAAAAAAAAAAGTACAAATGCTAGACTGTACTAAGTGTGTTCAAGACTAATCCATACATACATACATATATATATATATATATATATATATATATATATACGATGCGGTGAATCTATCACAGTCTATAACATTTATTACTAGAGGCAAGGTAAATTTTTTTTCCCTCTTACTTTTATGAAAAATCTCTATGAGTAGATTCATATAAACATGAAAAGAACTAGTTAAAGGCAACTTTTGGTGCAGAACCACAGACAACATAAAGAAAGAAACCTGGATAGAAAGTAATATGAGGGCTCATTTTTATTATAGGGTACAAGTTGGCCAAATTGACAATGCAGGGATTTTTGGATTTTTGTCTCCTTTTGTTACTCTACTTTTCAGCAAAATATAGGAGACACATATACATAAAACGTTGATTTCATCATATATCGAGAATCTATGTAGAGGTCATTTTCCTTTCATGAAAATTTATAAATATTTAAAACTACCAAAAACCCGACGTTGCTTGGCTTTTCCACTAATGGGACATTCTAAGTGGATTAATTTTTGCTCAAACTGTTAACATGAATGAAAGAAACATAACAACATGAATCATGAGCAGATCAATCCAAATAAAAACCTTTGTATTCTCCTCTACTAGTGGAAGATCGCCTTTTTTTAAGGCAATAGTCACTATTACTAATATTGTCCTTATTTTATATATATATATATATATATATATATCTATACACACTTTTTTTAGGCAATCGTCACTATTACTAATAATTGTCTATATATACATATGTATATATCCTTTGCAATTCCCTAAACATAATTCCGTGTCGCCTTAATCTTCTTTATAAAGAAACTTGGACAAAATTGTAAAACTAGTGAATGAGGACCTTTTTTTCTTTTTTCCTTCTTTTTTGTTTAAAAAAATAAATATTTTTGGGGGGTGGGGTTGGGGGGCTAATATACTAATTGACACACTAGAGAAAAGCAGAAATGCACGTGCATGAGAGAACCCCACATCCACATGGGGGTTTAATCATCTCAAAACCCCAGCCCAGCCCCCACACCCCCACGAGCAGCGTGGTGTTGATGACATCTAGTGGGTCCCATCCATGTCCGTACAGTAAGCAACCATCCGTTCGCTTGATCTTGACAGTTCATCTGGAACGAAATCCGTGAGATCTTAGCCATGACCCCCGACCATCCCCCAACCCCCGCTGCCTAGCTACTATAATCCTACACAACACAACGCAACACAACATGCACAGATAGGACATCAAATGGGCTAACTAAAGGAATGTTTGACGGACCCCTCTTGGCTCTTTTTTTTTTTTTAAAAAAAATTAATTAATAAGGTGTTTAATATAGTGATAGAAACCGTTGGTTAGAACTATTTTTACTGTAGCATATAGAGCTTTACACTATAGTGATTTTTTTGTTACTGTTATTGTGGCATGTGAGAGCTTTACACTATTTGTAATTGAAAAAATAGTGTAGACCACCACTGCCAAACACGTGGTAATTTTCTTATAGACTAGTTTTAATTGAACTAATCCATGCTTAGCATCGCCCTAACACGACGATAAAAGTATAAAACGAGGTACCAACAATGTAACAAGTGTGAAATTCAGGATGAGCCTGTTCCACAGGTTTTCACTATACGGGTTAAGATAATTTGCTAATAGGTACAGTAGGAGGTCCAAGGAATGTACTCAATATGATTTAAATCATCTACTTGAAAGGAACAAACCTCCGGGTTTTACTTATTGTAACGATGTAACATTTTCTTTTTACCACTTTTCACTTTTACGTGCTTGCTATGTGTTACTTGGCAATAGTACTAGTGTCATGTGTTGTTAATACACTAGTTTGTTGTTTGTAAGTACAACTACCAAAATTTGATTTTCGAACTTGGCTTTTATTTTTAATATGGTCACTAGATTGGCCCCACAAGGGCCTTTAAAAACCATTGCTAAAAAGTAAATAAAAATAGGATCACTATCTGTTATGCATGTTATGCATGAGACGGGCACATCCACAGGGCCCACTACCAAGCAACCAACGGCTGCGAGGGGGAGCCACAACAAGAACCAATGGAAGTGCTTGGGGACCTCAGCTTTTACTCTTGTTCTCTCTCATTTTCTTATTATTTATTTATTATTTTAACCTTCAGATTAAAAAAAAATGAAAAAGAATAATAATAATAATAATAATAACAACGATAATAATAATAATAATAATTATGAAGGGCATGCTGTCGAAAGCTATCACTGACCTGCCATCTCCAGGGATTGAAGTGTTGAGGGCGGTCAAAAAGCATAGGATCCAAATGCACGGCTGCAATAACCGGAAGCACTTTCCAACCACATGGAATGTCATATCCTTTTAATTTCAAATAAACACGCAATTGTAAATTAGAATTTTCTAAATGATTTCAAAAAAAAAAAAAAAAAAAAAAACATATCTATCTTATCTAAATTCAAACTCATGAGCCTCAGAGTGCTTGACTCCGGTGACTTTTCCGGGTTAAAAAAAAAAAAAACACCCCACTTTAGCAAAAAAAACTTGACCCCTTTATTTAGCCTGAAATAAAAAATTGGGCTTTATTAGTTCAGTCCTTTACCTTTGTACTTGACATCTTTTAGTGCCTTTCTGTGCAGAAATCTCACTACGTTGCCAAGCCGAAGTGTCTCACTTATAACCTTCATCACAAAAGTGTCACACACACACACAAAAAAAATATATATATATATATATATATATATATATATTAGTAAAATATGTTTTCTCTGTAATCAAATAGTTAATGTTTTTTAATTAATATAAATGCTTGATTAATAACTTACACATTGTGTGAACTCCATTTTCTTGTAGTCTTCCCAATTCAACTCTGTCTCTCCTGCTTGCTTCTTTGCTCTTGCAATTTCAATGTGCTCTTCCTAAATTCAAAAAAACAGTATTAGTAAAAAAAAGATCTGTTCATTTTTTTCCAATATTTTTTATATTGTACTTAAAAAATAAAAAGAAAAATAATTTGCTTACCCTCAACTGTTGAATAGCACTAGGACAAGCAGGCAAAAAGTAGATTGCCAAAGCAATGGCAACTGAAGAAGTCTCGTGCCCAGCAAACAGAAGACTCAATATCAAGTCAAGGATTTGCTCAGTTGAGAGATTTGAGTGCTTCAAAGCCCATCCAAGAAGGTCATCATCATCCACCGGATTCCCATCATAAGCCTCACCGTTCCCTAATTCGCTCATTTTCCTAGTTCTTTCATCCATTTTCCGCTTTATAAACTTCAAAATGATTGATCTTGACTGTCCAAACAAAGCAGAACAATATCAATCAAAACATTACACTTAATGTACCATTCTTAGTTCGTAGTCTGAATCACAATTTAAATTTTTTTTGTTACAGTATTTTCTGTAAAAAAAAATTTTAATTCAAACCAATAAACCAAACGAGTCTTATTTATTATTTGTTACTATAATTATTATTATTACCTGTAAGGCTTTCCTGTAAGGTGTTCCGGGGAAATTCAAAGGTGGAGACACCACTCCTTTCATAAAAGTGATGTACTCTTTCTTCAACTGCTCAGTCTCAGTCACTCCAGGATCCAAGCTCATTATATGCTTTGCCATCAAATTAAAAGTAAACTGCAAAATCATATAAGCTTAATTATAACAAGTTCTTATTAATGTCTCAAAAAATAAAGAATAAAAAATAAACTTTTATCACAAATTAACATGATTTTTACCAACCTTTTTTGCTTCATCTTGGGCAGAAAAGATGGAATTATGTTGCCAAGTTTTGAGAACAAGCAAAGTGTGCTTCTCAACCTCTCTCAAAAGATGGGTCCTGAGCCTGGCGTGGCTAAGGAAGTTGAGAGATATGAGCCTCATATCTCTATGCATGTCCCCAACCAAAACCAACATGGACCATTTCCCAAGAATCCCTCCTATGCTCCTTGGATAACTGCATTCAAACAACCTTCCCTCATTTTGCAGTATGAATCTGTTCAGCCCTGCATCTGCCGATACGATTGTCGGCTCTCCAAACAAATTCGACTTGTATATCTTCCCATACCTATATTTATACACATATGTATGACATATATATTTGTGTTACATTTACAATATAACAAATTTTTTTAAGTAAGAAAAAGCTGCGTATTGGTTAAAATTGTTGTTTTTTGGGTTAAATATATATATAACACACATATATTTGTGTTATATTTACAATATAACAAGTTTTTTTTTAAGTGAAATAAAAAATGGGTTTTGGTTAAAATTGGTGTTTTTTTTGGTTAAATACCTTGATATGTGGTTTTCCATGAATTGGCCAACGGTGGTGGCAGAGTAAGGCTTTAAGTAACCGATTGTTTCGCCGAGAAAAGGCCAGCCCATATCACCTGGGGGAAGATTAAGCCCAATGTTTCTCCTTTGTTTCCTCTTGATGAGAATGACGAACAAGAATAGAGTTAAGATTGAAGGCAAAAGACAACAACAGAAAATTATCTCTGAGTCAGACATGGAGACTGATGAAATATGCGACTCTCTCTCTCTCTCTCTCTCTCTAGACAGAAAGAGTCTTCTTTTTATTTTTATTTTTTTTGGGTTTTTCTTTTCTCCTCTCTTTGTGGGGATTTTTTCGCTTCGATGTTTTTAATGCCCAAATGAAATCAGCTATGCAGATTTATACGTGTGTGAGAGAGGAAAAGAGGTTTTTTTTTTTTTTTTTTTTAATCTCTGTATATAGTTTCTTAATGTTACACACTTGTCGAAAAGCGGTTCCCATTTTCGTCACCTGTAAAAGCCAGTGAAACAGATTAATTAAAAATAATGATAGTAATTAAAGATAATAACAACAATAATAAATGATGAAACCCAAAGCCAATCACTTGATTTCTTAAACCTTTTTTTTTTATATTTAATATTTAATATTATATTTTATTGTTCTGTTTTTCTGAGCGAAGACAGTAGAACGTAATAACGAGTTTGGATTATCGGTTGGACAGGTTGGCCATATAAATCAAAGAGCCAAGCTGTTTTTTATGTTAGAAAATTGTTAAAGTTATTTTTTGTGCAAAAGGGTCGCATTTTATTTACTAAATGACAACGTGACCCCGACGTTATGGAACCCATTTTTGTGTATATAATATGCGACGCCATAACACAATCTTCCTCCGTATCCATTAAAATACAATATAATAAAATAAACTTTCCCAAGAAATAAAATAAAAAAATTCAGAGGGGAGAATTTGTGATTTGGTACAATTTCTCTTTTTTTAATCTCTTTTTTTATGTTCTCTTTTCTTTGACATTGATTTTGGAGTTGTTGGTTTGAGGAACAAAATAATTGTTAACGACAGTTAACTTGGTGAAGGCTAACTATAAAGAGCTAGACGTGACTTAAGAAAACATAATTTTGTCTTGGAGACCACCAAGAATATTTGTGAATTAGTCCTCACGACATAATTAATTTGCTAGCCTGATGATCACGAATTATTCAGATCCTGCAGTTTAATTTACACTAAACTACTAATAAGTCTGCGAAAAAAAAACGCTAAAAATAGGTACAGTATAATTAAATTTTTAAACTTTATGATGGTCAAATCCACCTAAAGTGTTAAATTTTAAAATATTTTTATTAGAGGAGACTCAACGGTAAACAAAAACTTAATAGGCTACATAAATTTAATCATTATTCAACATCTGAAAAAAGGATCGAATGTAATGACTAGAAATGACCGATAGTACTGTAGTTCCATTCTAAATAGTGACTGAGCCACGCTTAGCTGAGCGGGGCACCCTTAAATTTGTTTAAAATTTAAGTAATACTCTACTTTATAATAAAAATTAAACTTGTGCCCTTACTCAAAGTTTAGAATTTAATTACCTTTACAAGTTTTTCAACATTTAGCAGTATCCCACTTTATAAGAAAATTTATTATTCAATATTAAAATATTTAACTATGTTCCTATTCAATAAAATTTAGGGCTACTTTTTTATGTCTACACAGAGAAAAAAAAAATATTTCTTGCTGCTCTACTTATTCCTAAACAAAATCTTGTATTAGAAGTTTTGCATGGTTTTGACTAAACATGAGCAGAGTGAGAGAGATCTAGAAAGGGAAAACGCTTTGTCGTAGAAACGACTTTTGGTTACAAACTTGATGCTGCATAGTTTATGATACAAATCAAGCAAGTTGACAAAGATGACAAAGAAAAGGAGGCAAAAGTTTTTTAAACAAAAGTTTTAAGTCACTAGTGAAAAGGTAATGTAACATTTTTCATTCGTTAGTAAGACTTCAATTTCTTTAAGTTGAATGTTATACAAACGTACAAACCATGTTATATTTGCAATTGAAAAATATTATATCTGTCAGACTAGTTAGGGTGCTTGACCGTAGACTACTTTAAAAAATATATATTCTAAAACAAAGGTGTGGCTAAATTTTTAAGTCATGCTCCTGTAGCTCCGTGGAAAGTCCAATCAACAATCAATTGACATGCAAAAATTACTTGTAAGAAGAAGAAGAAGAAGAAGAAGAAGTTGTTGTTGTGGGACTCTATGCTACAAGCAAGATCCAGTTCTTCACTGACCAAGAAAAAGTATAAGGTTGTAATACTTAATGTTTTACAAAATAAGGAAGCGGTTACAACATGAAATCTCATGGATCATGTTCATTCTAAGAGTGTCGGTCTTTCTTTTTTGTTTTTTAAGCGTGTTGAGGCCCACAGTTGATTAGTACTATGTTCACATCCAGGCATAGCACTACCACATTGATTGCCCATACATTCCTGCTGTATTCAAATCTATAGATATATACACATATTCCATAGATACATTACCGACAATACCGACAATACATGTCTTGAAACCCTTAAAGTCGATCAAAAATCAAATTGGATGGTTGAAAAGCAAAAAAGTTCTTTTGTCGATTCCTACAAGAAAAATTATCTATTTATAATATTTATATAATAGGTGTGATTTTAACGTATAGGTACTGTTATTATTAATAGTGACATATGTATTAGACAGTTATAAGGAATTCATGTGTAATTTATAAAAAAAAAATTATAATAATTATTGTCATGTGTAATTTATAAAAAAAATTATAATAATTATTATAATAATTAATAAGATTGAATTATTGTCATGTGTAATTTATAAAAAAAATTATAATAATTAATAAGATTGAATTATTATCATTTCATATCATTAATTATTGTTAAAACATACAATTATTAAAAATATAACCATCCAAAACAAATCCTTATATGTGTGTATTGGAAGGACCTAATTATAAATCTATTTATATAGGAAAACGACGTACTTGATAATTGCAATTAGAGATGTCAAAAGGGCCGGGCCTAGTAAGTCGACACAAGCATGACACGTTAAAAAATAGGCACGGAATGGCCGACACGATTATTAAATGAGCCTAACCCATTCCGCTTATTAAATGGGTTGTGCTTAGTATAACTTTTGGACATGAAGCATGTTAAGGGCATGACACGTTAAGAGCTCAGCACGAGCATGAACACGAACACAAGTACGTTAAAAGCACAATTAGGGTCCAATTATAAGTACAATTAAAATATGCAATTTAAAACTAATTTTATTAATATATTTTATATTTTTATAAATATTTTTTATAAAGAAGTTCTAAATTTCTAATAGATTTGATTAAAAAAGAAAAAAAGAAAAAATAGATTCTTTATTATTTTTAAATTGTCAATTGCTGATATATACTTACCTTCTTTGATTTATATGAAAAACTGAAAGAGTGTTTAATATGGTGGTGGGAACTATTGGTTAAAATTATTTTTACTGAGTATGTAAGAGTTTTACATTGTAGCAATTTTTTTTTTTTATACTGTAGAAGCAACTTTTTTCCTTTTACAAGATACTATAATGTTGCTGTCCTCGGAAAAAGATTTTTTTTAAATCAATAATGCATTTTCTTTAATTACGATTTAGTGTTTTCATTTTTTTTTTGTAAATTAAATATTAAGCAAGAGAAATACACACTACGAGCTAAAAGTACAATAAAAAGCACGCACATCAATACGGACAAGAGCACAACCCAAGCACTTTATGGGCATGGCCCATTAATAAATGAGTCATAGGTGGGCATGAAGTTGAAAAATTAACTGGGTCAGGCCTAACACGGCACGACACACACTTAGGTCTAAATTAATGCGCCGGAGCATACCATCCTATTTGACATCTCTAATTGTGACTGTCAGAGAACGGCAAAGCAATGACCGGAGTTGATTTAATCCCCATTTTTTGGGTTTAACTAAACCAAACAAAACTATTCTTTTCCACATTACCCCTTTTCGAATAGGTATTTTGTTTTATATAGGATGGATAACTTTGACAGTGTATAGAGACCATAAGATGACATGTCTTCACAATACCTAAAGCGTGGTGTGTCACTTCTCATTTTTTGTGTTTTTGTATGTATATACATGAATATAGAGATACATATCTACATGTATATCATATAAAATAATAATATCAACGATTACATAATTGCGGTCTTCCTAAATGATATTCCATTTTGGGACATATTCCAACTTTTGATATCTACTATTACCAAATGGGGATGTATATGTGTATATGTGTATATATTATAATGTGGATATGGGCAATGATATGATTATGAGCAAGTCCAATTATATGGAAGAAAAATAGAAATAACCGACGGATAGGGTTTTTCTTTATTATTATAATCAACTAAATATGCCAAAATAAGTATCAACATCCTAAGAAAAATGTGTTATATGTATGTATGTATGTATGCTCCTGCCCGTAAAAAAAAGTTTATTAGGTGTATCCATATGAATCCAGATATTACTTTTTGTACGAGAGACTTAAATTCAGTTGCTAAATAGCAATATATATGCGCGGAATTAGTGTAACATATAACTCGCACCTTTATTAAGCGTTTTTTTTAGGAGAGCAGTTTTTTTTTTATGGTTTAAATTATTTTTTAGTTTGAACTTTGTGAGGGAAAACAAGATTGTAGCAAAAGTATGTGGTTGGAACTGTTGGAGAATTTGAGTGGTTGGAGAGGAGAATGAAAATTGAATTTTTGAAAAATGGAAAAATGTTTGAGGCGTGCATCATGAATACTATCCTCAAAGGTTTTATTTGTCTTGACTTCTCAAAATTTGCTAACAAATCTTATGGTAAATTATCTTTAGATACAACAAACACTTGACTACAATATCTAGTAATAATTTTATGTTACAGAACAGGATATGAAACATGTATAATTCTAGAGATTTAAGAATAACAGGGGTGTCATTTCATAAATAAATACAACAGGTTTAATTTACACAACATTTGTTTAAAAGCACCTGTTTAATTTGTAAAAGTGTCTCTTCATTTGTAAATATATCTTTTTATGTATCAATGTAACTATTAGAACGTATATGTTCGTTGATAATAGTTGTTTAGATTTGTATGAAAAAACACAATCACTGATTACATTGGTTCAAAATATCTCTAAAGAACACAGTTTTTACTATATATCAGCTTGGGAAAGCGCCACGACGCTAGGTACGTTAGGCGTCGTAGTGCTCCAAGCTATCATAAAGCACATTACAAATGTGTTTTTTTTTCTTAACTCATATAAATGAGATATTTGATCTCAAATATATTAGAAAGATATATTACACTTTTTTGTATAAGGAACCATAAAATATATATATATATATATATATTTCTTTTGTCCCAATGATTCTTACCCGTACGGCCTGTTACATGTATCCTTCCAATAATGTGCAGAATGTTCTTGTCGTTCTTTTTTTATTATTTTTTTTAGAGGAACTTGCAAATTTTTCTCATTCCATATATATATCATATAAATGAGATATTTGATCTCAAATATATTAGAAAGATATATTACACTTTTTTTATAAGGAACCATAAAATATATATATATATATATATATATTTCTTTTGTCCCAATGATTCTTTCCCGTACGGCCTGTTACATGTATCCTTCCAATAATGTGCAGAATGTTCTTGTCGTTCTTTTTTTATTATTTTTTTTAGAGGAACTTGCAAATTTTTCTCATTCCATCTATATATATATATATATATATTTGCATTTGTAGTTGTGAAGTTGCTACCTGGACCAAAAAAGAAATTTGATCTATTTCATTTTCAATATTGCTGCAAAATGCTTTAGTCAGTTTCCAAGTGAAGCCTGTTAAAAATATATGCATGTAAGTATAATATGGTTCTGGCTTAAATTAGATACCTGACCAGTTTAATATTTATAACTTTATTTGTTCAAAAATGTAACTCTATTCATGTTGTATTGTAATACTCAATTTGTTAAAATATAATTTATAATATTATATGTATTATATACAAATAACTTAAGAGTTACATGAACTCATGATTAATAAAATACTTGAATAAAAAAAACTACAAATGCTGGACTGGAGACTCTTCCTATATAATATACACATATAGTTAATAAAATGCTTATAAGCTATACAACCAAGTTGAGAATTTGATCTAGAGAGCATGATAAGCATTCCTAAGAGTTTAAATTGGATTTTTTTTAAGTTAAATTTGTCGGTTTTAATAGAATTTTTATTTTACAAAAACTATATATAGACCTTTGGCCTTTAGCTAGAAATATATACCTGCTCATTGATATGTATATATGTATTTGGAAGTACAGATAGAATACACACATCATTATATATAATTTAAGCTGCTAATCAGCTTCACTCATCATTGATCAGCGTCCTATTATTCTCATTTGAGGTCATCTAATAATTGTGAAAATTTATATGATCACGACATGCCAATTACAAGGCCCCACTCTACACCGTGGAAGATATATTTAAAAATAAGCTTCTCTTATTCTTTGGCTCTATAACAAAACTAAAAATTGAATTTCTTTTAGAGAATTGATATATATTACCTAGTGTAGCTTTACCCTAGTTAACTTTTTTTTTTTTCCAAGTCCTCCTATTTTTTTTTTTTTTTTTCAAAACTTATGGAAACTAGAAACTATGATAAATGATCATCATAATATTTTGTTAAGAATCAAACCAGGAGATTATATATTTCCAATGAAAATTTATTTTTCATGTGAAGTGACAAATTATACAAATAATTAACTTTTTTTTTAAGAATACTTTAGAATAAGTTAGGTCCAAATTAAGGTTCACTTCTACTTCAAAGTCTATCCACATTATTGAGGATATTCCAAATTAATTAATACTAAATGAAAAGGGAAGACTGGAGTTGTCTATATATATATTAGTCCTCTCAAGTAGCAATCACAAATAGGATAAGCGCTGTACATTTTATGGAATAATTAGTTGGCCCAAATGTTTGAGCTAGCTCTAGCTAGCTTGTGTTGTCAATCTAAAGTCTTGACAATCTCTTTTGTGAGTGCATGCATGAATATGATTATGTAATAATTAATCAATTTTAAAGATAAAACATAATTATAATTAACCCGTGTTGTCAGCATGTTTCTTTACATCTGCTCACTTAAAAACAATAATGCGGGAACTACTATATTTTGTATTGAAAAATGATGAATTAAATGGTTTAATTCCAATATTGCAAATCAAAGCAATTATTGGAAGTTATATATGGTTCTTAACTAAGCTTTTTTAAATTAACTTGGCTTAAAAATATATTCAGTGGCAAAATTATTTTACTTACCCCCATGCTAAATAAAGCCATTACAAATTGTAGTGAAGTTTGTATCATTGTTGGGCTCTTTTGTATTGCAATTATCGTCCAACTAGAGCATATAAATTGGTCACTTTTGATCTCTTTCATTTGTCTTGCACGTGTGAACATTATTGTTCTTCACGTGAAATGCCAACTTGTCGTTCACAAATGCCACATGGTTTGTGGAAAGTCACAAGTCACAATGAAAGAAAGGATGAGAAGCAATTCCAAGTCTCCTTATTAGCTTAAACACACAAGAATATTACGGTTATTTTATATTGTACTAATAAAAAAACTTTACATTCGATTGTCATAATAGTAATTCAAATGATTACTGAAAATAATTATAATAATTCTTGGTAATTACAACAATTACTTGTTATAATAAAAAATGTATAGATTGAGCAAAAATTATGTATAGAATACATATTTTTTATACAAAATACAAGTCATAAAAATGTAAAAAATAAAATAAAAACAGCCTTCCAAAAATAATTAGAATGAAGATTCATTCCCTAAATTGTATGAAGTTTGTAAACTCTTGAATCAAATGCTTGGTACTATTTTTATTCCTTCCTTTCTTTACTTTTTTCCCATTCAATTTTCTGTTTCAAATTTAAATGCATGACAAATATACAACACAATAAATTATTTTTTTTAACTTCGAGTTTTAAGAAAATTTGTCCGATTTTGATATTTTGAGGGAAAAAAAAGTTGAACAAGAATTTGGAAAATAAAAAGTTATCCTACCAACTTCGAGCTCTCAGTGGGAAGTGGGAAGGATTTTAAAATGAGAAATTTTTTGTTTCATCATGCATATATTGTTTTTTATATTTTATTTGATTTTTTCCTATCTTAATGTTTTATTTTTGTAGTACTTTTTTCTTTTCTTTTCAATTAAGTTTTTGCTTATTTAAAGAATACTTTAACTTCCTGCATAAAATTTTAATCAACAAATTATTTACCAAAAATATTTCTAATATATATTTGTTTAGGATTTGTTGTTGGACATATTATAGTGATTATTATATATATATATATATATATATATATATGTTTATCGTAATTATTTGTATTTAATTAAGTTGTTTTACGAGGAGAGAGAAAATAGAGCAGACACTTCTCAATTAAATGAACAAAAGAACACAAAAAAGAAATAAAATTACCATAAATAACATTTTTATTTTTTTGAAATGAATATCATGCTTTAGAATATTTTAAAATAATATACATATCCACTAGCAAATACTTTATTTACCAATATAACTACTAAATATAATTATTTACATGAAAAATATGTTAATTACTTTAAATCTTTTACATTTAAAATATGCTCCTTACTTCAAAAGAGTATCAAATAATACTATGTTTCTCTTTCAAACAAAAGTGAAAAATGAAAAGCCCATTCCTTAAAAAAAAAAAAACAATTGTTAAGAAAAATAGATTGACTTATGTGTTTGTAAAATAATCAAGTAAAGAGTTGACTTTTGTGTTTGAAAAATTATCGAGTAAAGAGCTTTGGTTCCCTTAAAAAAAAGTGAGAATAAGAGAAGTATCATATTTTTTTTTAACTTTTTGAAGTAAATATTATATTTTAAAAATATTTATAGTATAAAGTAATAAAAAATTATTGGTAAAATTTTTTTTACACATAGTAAATCCTTTTACTGAATAAATTTTTTATTTACTATTATTTATTATAAATATCTTTAAAACCAGTTATATAATTAAATAAGTTTGTAAAAAAAATGACGTTTATTGCAATTTAAAAAGAAAAAGACCAAGGGCTTGCGAGATGAGGACGTGGCATAACAGCTTGCTATTGTAGTAGTAATAATAATAATAATAATATTATTATTATTATTATTATTAAGAATTACTATTATTAGTATAATTTGTATGGAATAACCAACAAGCTCATATGCGTAACCACTCGTGCGGGTGGCCAACATGGCAATGATTGCTCGCACAAGCGTGCGTTAGGTATCCGCCACGTGACTCGACCACACGTGTGGTTGAAAAGACACCAGCAGTGTACAATTGTTGGAATTTATTACTTACCACCAAATGTACTTTACAGTCGGACTTGATTGGACTCGAATTTTGCAGAAAACAATATTTAAAAATTGAGAGGAAAATTCTCAAATCTCTAACGGATATATGTTTATATAGATTGTTTCGTTTGACCGGCTTATTCAAATATAGTATAAAATTTTTATATATTATTTTGTTAAATAAAAATAAAATATAATATAAAATTTTTATAAAAATATAATAAATTTATTTTAATTTTAATCTTAATTATGTTATAAAACATATTCTATATTTTCAATATTTAGTATAATAAAAGTGGTAAACATGTGACCGTTAAAAACTGTGCCACGCTTAGAATTTTAAAAGTTGTTAAATAATTATATATTTTTTAATTTAATATGAGTTTGATCTGATTTAATAATTAAATCCTATGTCACATTAGTAGGACATATTTTCGTATGAATCGCATGCTTCCTCAAAAATTGATATAATATTATATAATTTTAGTTTTTTTCAGGAAAGAAAATATCATTTTGCTGTTACACATATATTGATAGATTAGCCGTGTAAAAAAAAAGTGGGCATAAAATCTAATAAAAAATCTCTTTCTCGTGGTTGTAGGTATAGCTTAGCGGTAAAAACCACACCGATTTCACCACAAATAAAGAGTTCAAATCTCTTCATCTCCAAGTTAAAAAAAAAAAAAAAACCATTACTTACAAAATTATGTATCGAAACCTACTATTTTATGAGTAGCAAGGTTTAAACCAATAAGGTTAGATACTCGTATAAGAATACTAAATTCTAATAGCTTACTGTTTTGGCCTGATATATATATATATATATATATATAGATATGTGTATATATATATTATTATCAGTAGAGGTTGAAATAGAGAGAAAATCTATGGGTAGGAACTATGGGAGAGGGATATACCAATGACCTTATGCGGTGAGTTCATCGTCAAATGCTTGGCGTCATTAATTCATTTGGTAATTGTTTCTTTTTCTGAAAAAAATAAAAAGGAAATGTGGACACGCTTGGCCACAAACAAAAGTCAGACTTGCTTACCGACACTGCATGCTATATACGTATAACTAATATATATATATATATATATATACACAATACATAATTATTTAATGTATTTTAAAATTAAATTTTGTCCTCTTTAATTCACATTAACATATCTATTTTTTTGGCTATAATATCTACATAAAGTTCAATTTTGTGTGTCAATGAACATTTTGTAAGACGTTGTCCTTTTTCTGCTGTGTTTTTCTTTAATTGATGATAGGGATTTGCTGACTCCTATCGACACGTCTCAAAGATGATGTTCCTATTTTTTTTCGTCATCTTTGTTTCCCATATATAATATATATATATACACGCACACAATAATTATCCCAAATATAACAAATACTATAATTAATTAATATTAAAACCTTATAATTTCATACAAAACTCACGTGGGTTTCTTCCAAACTGAAAATTAAAATTAAAATTTTAAATGTTGAACAGTCTATTTCCTCGTGGATGTAACATTGTTTACGATAATAATATTATAGCCAATTAGGTCCAGGCGTTACATAAGATGCTCTTAGAAAAATACTCTTTTGCATGATTGGCATGCAAGCAATATATACTTAAAAAATTACATGCAGTTATTTTTGTGTATCTACGTAAAGCTTGGAGACATAAACATTAATTCCAAGAAACACTGACACCTTGACAACTCTATCAGTGCATTTATTATTTCACTTTCTTCTCTTACGGATCTGAATCTTTCTGTAGGTTGTCTGACTCGCTAAGAGAAAATGAAAAAGATAGGAGGATTGACTGCATTATTGTTGGGAGCTAAATTTGGATGTATTATGTTGACTGAATAAGAAAGTGTTTAATAGGGTGGTTAAGATTATTAGTTAAAATTATAAATATTATAATATGTGAATGTTTTATATTGTAGTAATTTTTTTTATTTTTATTATAATATTTAAAAATTTTATATTATTTTTAATTAAAAATTAATTGAAAGCAACTAATACGAAATAGACAGAAAGAAACTTGAGGCAAGAACCATTTTCTTATCTGTTTCTTATCCACCAGTTGGAAAAAAAGAACCATTTTCTTTTTTCTTTGCCTTTAGTATTAATTTGCCTTTCATTTTCGTCAACAGTCATGATGCTTATCTCAGTTTTCTTTTTCTTTCTGTATAAAATTTTACACAATGGTTATTAATGTAACGTTTTGAGTTTAAAACTTTATTTTAATCCATTTGTCAAACCGTCTATAATTTTTATAATATTATTATTTTTTATAAAATTTAATTTTTAAACAAACTTTTATTTAAACTTTTGATCTATACCACAATCTTAAACAATCAATTAGCTTTTGAGTTTCATATCACGACATATCAAAATATAATCCATTTAATCTAAATATATATGTATATATACGTTATATTTTATTTTGCCTGGTCTTTAACAAATATAGTTAAGAAAATTTTTTGATACAATAAAAAAAGACTTCAGAATTGTATTAATTATTTCATATATATTATTCATTTATTAGCTAGTTGGCAATTTAAAACTCACGATGCTAATAGTATAAATTCTAAATCCTAAAAAAAATTATCCAACGATTATTTATTTGAACTTTTAATTAGATCTTGATATATCTACACATAATTATTTGGAGAGTTTTATCAATAGAGTTTAAAAATTTAAAATTTATGCGACAAAAATATACATAAAAATAACCATTATTTTTTGAAATAATATTAATATCACTTTATTCTCATTTTCATTAGATCTCCTCATTTTATTCTCATTTATTTTTTGTAAATATAATTTTAATTTGATATAACGTTCATAGAAGCAACACTAATAATATACTCCCCTAATCAGGGGCGGAGCCACATAAGAACGAGTAGGGGTGGCAATTCGTATCGGAGGGTCAAGTTCAGGTTCGGTTGAGGGTCAATTTTTACACAAACTAGCTTGACGCTAACCCGACCTGTGACGCAAATGGGTTGAAAAATCTCAACACTAACACGACCTATTCTTACACAGATTGACATGAACGCGACCCTTGCTAACCCGTTCTTTTTACAACCTATGAAACACCAATGACCAACAACTTGTTAATGACCCATAATGCGTCAATGACTCATAGTAACCCGTGACATTTTTTAGCTTTGAATTTACACTAATATAACATAAAAACAAAGATAAAATAATTTTTCTCAAAATCAAATAAGTTCCATAATATAACAACAAAAAATTAAGTCCTAAAATTTTTAAAAAGATCCAACAAAATAACAAGTCCAACAAAATAAACGACCTCAAGTTATTAAGCTAAAATCATCTTCTTATTGTTCAAGAGTTAAATTCAATTTAGTTTGAAATTTAGTCTAAAATTAAGTGAGCTAGAGTTTCGCCTTGTGGGTATATTTGAGAATAGAAAAAATTAATTAAATAATTATTTAAATAATTAATCACATGTCAGACTAATCATTTTAGTGTCATGCAGGTTGACCCAAACACGACCTGTTTTTAGACGGGTCAGTTTCGGGTGATACTAAAAGGACCGGTGGTTAATTTTTTTTTACCTTAACCCATAAAAAAGCCTATTGGGTTTATGTCGTGTCGTCGTGTCAATAACTCGCATTGTCGGCTGAACAAGAGTAGACAGTCGGCTTGCTAAGCTTTGTTTTTTATAATTTTGTACATAAAAGTCTATATTAAACGCTCTAGAACTATATCATGCCTTTTTTAAAAATTGTACTTTATTATCATAAAATTAATTTTGTCTTTTACTTTATTAACTCAGTCCTACTTTCATCTTGTATTATTATTTTTTTTACTTCGTCCTGCTCTAAACAAACCCTCATTATAATTTATTTTTTCACATATAATACCATATTTCTCGCATTGCTTTTGCATCTTTTTTATATTGTTATTATTGTTATTTGCAAGAAAAGATGTAGTCTTTTTTTATGAGGGGGTTTGAAAAAAAAAAAAAAAAAAGGGAGAGAAGTAGAGAGACGGTGGGAATGGTCCCCAAGGTTAAAGGGATCATGATTGTGCGAACCACGGTAAAGCTCAATGATTGCTCACGCACGGGTTTGGCATAAAAAACGTGGCCGTGCGATACTCCAAGAATTCGCAGGCACCGCCAGTCGTCATAGCATAAATATGCCGCTTTGGGGGCACTACTTCCCAAGTTTACAATCTTTGACCACATCATCACTCCTACGACGCCTTTTCTGCATCCCTCTATCTTTCTCTCTTTCTCACTCTTTCTCAAGGAGTTGGGAAAGGCCCGCAACGCATCTCGTTTGTTTTTATTTTTAAAATTTTTAGAAATATTTTTACATGTTTTAGGTTAAAATTTTCAATATACTTCTATCATAATTTTTAAAAAAATTTTATTTTTAAAACAAAAATATTTTCACCTATTTTAAAAGCAATACCAAGCAGCACTATCATGTTGCCTCTCAAAATAATTCTTGTCTTCTCCTGTGGCTTTTTTGGCCAATGATATGGAAAACTAGAGTCGATGTTGTTGAGACAGGGTCCATAGTATTGTTAAACGACAATTTACACAGTTTATGTAATGAAGTGGCTCACTCGTGCATGCATTTCAAAAAAAGGTTTTTTCAACAAATAAATTTAAACACTATAACATATTTGAGTTTATATTATAATATATTTTTATTTTACAATGTATAAGTTTTATATTGTAATATATTTTTATTTTACAATGTAAATGATTCAAACGTATGAGTTTCAAACACAATATTTACCCATCGAACATCTCCTAAAAGCAAAGCTAGAAGGTAAGCCATTTCAATTGGATATATCTCTTGATCTCATCACTGCTAAGAAGGGCTACAGTAGTCTAGAATTGAAAGTCTCTTTTTGCCAAGCAAAAGAAACAAATTTTTAACTCTTTCTTTTCAGTGTCTTTACCGAGCGTCCAAATCTTATCCTACATAGTATCTAAATTGTCGTTATAATACATCAATTATCTAATAACACAGAAGAGCAGAATCCTTCTGATCATTGTCGTTTCAAGGCCATTGGATGCTTTTTTGAGGTACTGTTTTTTACTCTCTCCTTATGATTAATTAATAAGGTATTGGGCATAATGGCTAGAACTATTAGTTAGAACTGTTTTTACTGTAGTATATGAGAGCTTTACACTAACAATTTTTTTCTTTTTACTGTAACATGTGAGAGCTTCATATTGTTCGTAAGTGAGATCGTGATTAAGACCACCCTTTGTCAACGAGCACATAAGAAAATAAAACATAAAATTTTAAGAGCTAGTTCGATAACTTTATAAAGTGGAAGTACTAAAACACCAAACTTTAAAAATACAAAAAAAATGTACTAAGGAGTTCAAACTATTGGTCTAAATCATTTTTACTTCAAAACATACTGTAACATATAAAAAAAAACTTTATACTGTATGTAAACAGTTCGAACCGGTTATGTCAAACTCCCTAGTAGTAACAATCGATCTCAAAGCCAACCATTGGCGACGAGCCACTTGGCACGCCACATGGGTGACCTTTGTGCAGACCAATCGTCAAAGTATTTAGTACAGGCCCCCAAAGTTGGTGAAATGAAGGCAAAAAAAAGTCAAAAAAGGGTGACTGAGGTCTGCAGGCCAAGATGTGCTAAAATACTAATTTCTGGCCTCTCAACCAATTAGCGCCATAAAAAAGGTCTTCACCTTTGTCTTTTAAAACCCTTCTAATCTACATACATTAAGGAAAATGCAAAAAGCAAACAAAAAAAAAATGAAAAAATGAAAAAAAAAAATGAGCACGATACAAAAGGGTGAACTTAGCTTTTAAACTAGAAAAAAAGGAAAAAAAGATTAGGGGTCCTTAAAAACTTTTTTTCTGCTTTCCGCTACATTGCACAACATATAATATGGTCCCCCCCACCAATTATTTGACGGTCAGTATCAATGGGTTCATGCATTAAGTCAGAATGAGTGTTGTGTTAGGAGCTAAGCCAACATTAACAACCCACCGTATTATGCATAATTAATTATGCTTTAGTACAGCAATTAAAGTTCTAATCTATAACATACAATAATAAAGGGGTAAACTAAATTAGACTTTTGGTGGTAAAGTATCAATTGGCCGAGAATTTCGGCCTTTTCAAATGAGTATTGCCTCATCTTGTCAACTAAAATGCAGGAGAGATTAATTATCTTATGACAACTAGACCTACGTGCTTTTAGTGCAGCAAATTATAAAGGTCAAGAGCGCTTAAACAATTATATAATTTATGATGATAAATCCTTTATCACCTTCTAAAACCTGAAAAATAGAAGAGAGACATGATGGTCTCCATGTCAAAAGAGCCAAAGTATATTATATGTCTGTTTTTCTTGTGAAACATACATAACGGCTCGCCCTTGTAGACAGCAGGAAGATAATAAACCCTTACATGTAAGCTTAATGCCTAACTTTAAGGATTAGAGGGCGTTCAGAAACATGGTTTAAACAATTCAAATCTTATGAGAAAAAACGCTGAAGTAAAACTTGTTTGAACCAAAGGTTTTTGGTTGTGTTTCTAAATGAACTCTAAAAATATACACCAGAGCTCCCAAAAAAAACGAAAAGCTGCCTCCAAATGTAATTCCTCTGAGCTCAATCTTATTTTCAAGACCAATTTACTAGATTGTAAGTCTCAATCTTTGACTCACTTTAAAAACAAAAGAGTACAGACATTGAGTTCCAATCTTTTCTGTAGGTCTAAACCTGCGCTGCTTGTGGATAACACGTTCCATAAAGGTGCTTTAACATGCCACTACCTTCTCTTTTTTGCACCAAAACCAATGCCTTTGCTATGCCAGGAAATAACCTATAAATGTTATTGTAGCAGACCACCATTACAAGGAACATATCACGTATAGCCTATAAACATTCATAATGTTTCTTATAAGTTAATCCACTTAGATAAGAACTGTATTACAAGGATGAATAAAAAGAGAATCAATCAGATGAACTTACAAGCACTATATACATAATGGCTAGTTAAAAATTAGCTAGAAAGTAGATTTTCTCAGAAAGATGGGAGCATCATGGATATAACCTTTCTATCTAGTGCTTGACATAGGAACAGAGTTATGCAGCAATAATGGCATTATTCTTAAACAACTACAATCAAATAGAAAGAAAAAGAAATCCCTGCATGACTTGGAAGACATGGAGGGCCATATATTCATTATATTAAGGGCAATCATGTCACTTGAATGCCACTTACAACCGTCTGTTCATCATTCTATTTCTTGCCCGCTTTCTTTTTCAATTCCCTCGTTCGTGATATCCAGTCAAGCTTGAGATGAAAAGAACAAAAATGGTCCCCTCGGGGACCATGCTAAAACAAGCGAAGAATATATTTACTTGGGATCCAACTTTCCAGTTTTCTTTTCCATAAATGCAAAAAACAATGCAGGATACGCTCAGAGTTTGATCAACTGGTAGAGATGAAAACAATAGTAAAATATAAAGATAATTGCAAATAAAACGTGAACAATCCTATTGCAAAGTCTTCCTACCTAATGACACAAGGAACATATATGAGATAAGATATCTCAAACAAGAATGACAAACGAATAGCAAAAGAATAATAAAAAAAAATGTTGCAATACTTGTTGAATTATATTCCATATTCCAAATCAAAGAATACCAAAGCTCCAACATTCAACAGTGTGAATATAATAATTCTTTTTCCCCCTCCCCAAGTCATTGGAATATGTAAAAACATAAAAAACCAACACCAACCCCCCCACCCCACCAATAAAAAAAGGGGCTTTGTGTTGGATAGGAATTGATTATCCTATTAAAGCACCTTGAACAATTATGTGCTGAGCTTGGTTGACATCAACGTCTGAACCAATATAATTTTCATAAAAGCAAAAATGATGCAGCCTGATGATATTTAACAGAACTGAAATGTCATTGGATCTTTATCTTGCTTAAAGTCCTAAGTATACTCAACTTACAACTTATAAACTGGGCATGAAAACACTCAATAACGCAACCTATGGACATTTAGGCATAAATTCCTTTATGTGGGTTTACAAGTTAACGAGAGGAGAAAAAATTGACAGCAAGTGCCACTTGGCTTTTAATTGTGCTGTCTACATGTGAAGAAAGGGAGTACTTGGAATATTCTCAGTCTTTGTAAGCGCCACGAAGAAAAACAAAAAAGAACATTTACCATCTATATCTGGAATAGACCGTGTTAACCAAAGATCAATAGTGCAGGCTCCCGAACCATCAAGTAAGTTCATATTGGTTCGAAGATTATAGTAAATCCTTTCAATCCCAAGTTATATGGATGTCAATTCACTGTGCTAAAGGGTCACATGGACAATGGTAACCTCCCGTCCCTCTTTTTTGCTAGTGCCTGCCGAGATACTCTCAGACGTATGGGAAGAAAGACGCCGAAGCATATTATGATAAAAGAAAGCCGAAAGTGCCTGAAGTACAGGGCCATATAGGATGACACAACTAGCATGCTGAATACTAAGGCGCAAAAGATAGCCACAGCAACATCAGCCCTGAAACGTATCAACACAGCATCTTACATTTGATAGCATGACTAAATATCATCAGCGCTTTCATATACTTTAGGTGCAGAAAATGGAGCCTCAAATGACAACACTGAAAATAATAATAATAATAATAATCAATATACTATCTGACTACTCTTTATACAATCACCCAATCAGCTGTAACCCCACTCGTATATAGATAGTCACAGTCTAAATGTCATTGGAGAAGATACAGGCTTATATAGTTCTCAAATCCCAGGCCAAATAACCAATATTTTGCCCGCCGGTCAAACCCACAAAAAGTACCACCAAATATAAAAGAGGAATTAAATAATTATTGTTACTACAATGTATACGTATATGATATATATGGTTTTTGTTAATATCATTATATACAAAATGAGGGTTAAGGAAGGAGAATACTAGAAGAAATTATGAACTTTATAAATTGGAGGATTTGGAGGGAAACTTGTGGTGTTTGACAAAATCAATTATAACCAAAACTTTTAGTTGCTACAGTATTAAGCTCTCCAATGCTATAGTAATTAAATAAATAAATAAATAAACTACAGTGTAAAGCTCTCATATATTACAGTTTTCAAATCAAAAGTTTCAATTCTAGCCACACTTCCCAAACACCTTAAGAGAAATTATAAGCTTTATAAACTGGAGCACTTGGAGGGAAATTTGTATTGTATTCTTCAGAATCGCCACAAAGTTCACTAAGAACAAGCTAAAAGAGATTGAGGTAAGCTCCAAAGTCATTTGGCTCTAATTACATTGCACCGAATTAATGAAAAAAAATAGAAAGAATCAAAAAAATAATAATAAAGAACAAAACCCATCGAGCTAGAATTGAACAAAAATGGCATCTTCGAAGTCCCAGGAATTATCTTAGCTTAAAAACCCAAATTTTTGTGAGAAGAAAAAATTGAAATTCACTACTAAACCTATTGTAAATTCATATTCAAGACTAAACCTACTCATAAACGATCCTGCAAAAGGCTTAAATAATCCCTAAATCAAAAGTTGCAATTCTCATCTTCTTCTAACAATTGGTATCATATATGATATGATCTTGGAAAAAAGTGAACTAATTAAACACTAAAACACTCTAAATAGCATCCCCAATAGCTTAAAATACTCGAAAACTTTGCTGCTTTAATCAACTATGGAGAAAAACCTAATAAACAAACTCTAATAACAATACCACCAAAAGAAAGAAAAAGGCAAAATCATGAACCAATGTAAATCGAGATTAAGAAATTTAAGTTCAAACTCCAAAATGCAAGTACTAAATTCAATTTGATGAATAATTTCACGATATATATATATATAGAGAGAGAGAGAGAGAGAGAGAGATAGTACCGAGAAGTGATGTTGGGTTTGGGAGAGAAGACAGTAAGAGCCCGGTACTTGTGCTGGTATTGGATCTGGTAGTCCCTGAGTTGCTCAACGAGTTTAGACCGAGTTATCATCTCTCGGATCGGAGATCTATATCCTTCTCCGATCTCCTTATAAACGCGAGAAAAAATTCAGCAGGAAAAAAAAAATTGGGGATTTTCTGAAATTGAAATTTTGATCAAACTTTTTTTTTCCGCCTCTTTTAGCACTGTCTTCTTATTTTTGTTTATTTATTCATCTTTTTGTTTGTTTATTTTGCTTCTTTTTTTTTTTTTTTTTGGCGGTGAATCGGATGCGGGAATGTCAACTGATTTTGAAGGAGCTGTTTAATTATCAACGTGTGGTAAAATTTTAGCGTAAATTCGTTTTACGACTGGTGAGCGACAGAATTAACTAACAATATGTCGTTTTTCTATTTCATAAACGACAACCGCATGAAGTTACAAGGTTTGAACCATAGGAAATATTAGATATCCTTTGACATGTAAATAAACGACATGTCGTTTCGTTAAGTTAAGGAGAGGGATTGGCCAATGTAAGAAGGAAAACGATATGCCGTTTGCGAATGTTGAATAGGAGGGATATTTTCAAAACATAACACCTGAGTTTGTGTAACTAAACGACGGAAAGCTTTTGAATTTGAAGTACTAAGCAAATGCATTTTACGTGATAAATGCTAACATTAAAGCAATAAATTAGGGCAGGCAATACGGGTTGTGAGACGACGACACGATAAGAATCTAACACAGTTTTTTGTGGGTTAGTGTCGAAAAATTTGACCACGAGTCATTTTAGTGTCGACCCGAAACTAACCCATCAAAAAACAGGTCGTGTTCGGATCAACCTGTTTGACACGAAAATGATCCGTTTCTCACCCGTATTTAATTAATTAACTTTAAAAAAATTAATATTATTTTATATATAATATAAGCCCTTAAAAGATCAAACTCTACCTCTTTTATCACTCATCTTCTTATTGAAGTGGTATAAAACTCTTCTAATTTTATGTTTTTTTTTTAATATTATATATATTAATATAGGTGGGTCATAGGCAAGTTGCGGGTCACAATCGAGTTACAGGTCAAAAACGGATCGCAGATCATTATTTTTTGACACTGTGCATAAGGAACGGTTTGACACGGGTCATGTTCGTGTCAACCCGTGTCAAAACAGGTCGTGTTTGGGTTGAAAATTCTCAACCTGTTCGTGTCACAGGTCGGGTTATTGTCAACCTAAATTTTATAAAAATTAACTCCAACCCGACCCGTCAATCCGTTTTACCACCCCAACAATAAATGATATGCCCTTTGTTCTTATACGAACTCTACTTTTGGTCAGCAGACCTTAAACCGACAACGGAAATTATAAGCGGAAACAAATGACATCTGACATACGACACAGGACATAATTTTATCCTAAAAGGATTAACGTGTATTTTGCATATTGAACGACAATAACCTTTGAGGCTAAAATGTTACCGTTTGTTGAAATTAAAAATCAGAAAAATTGCATTAAAAAAGCGGGGAAAAAAATAAAGAAAAGCAAAAAAAGACCCCGCAAAAGTGGTAAAATCATGTCATTCTTTAGTTACTAGACTTGAAATGATACTTGACGAACAAAACACTCAAGGCAATTACCATGTCGTTTTATTTGAAACGCAATACTATCATACAGCATAGCAGCCAAGTAATCAAGAAAACGGCGTGGATCTCTCCAACTTAAGCAGCAAGAATGATGATCTTTTTTTGCTCAAACGACAGCAAGAACAGTTGAAAACTGTAAAAAAGTGGATTGTTTTAATACTACAAATACAAACATTTTTCTTTTTCTTGAGGTCACGTCAAGTGCTGCTACATGTCTCAAATTAACTCTCACCAGTTTCCGTCAAACATTTCAATTGCTTTTCCCCCTCTAGTCGTATTCTTGAAACACAAACACATGGTCTTGATTGATGGCACACCAAAACGGATTGATAATTTAGCTATTCCATGTTGTGAGGCCTTCAACCATCGTGGCTAAATGTCAAATCTACATGTGTGTTCTACTTGGAACTCTCAAAGTACCAATCCAAAAAAACAGAACCAAAATCTGGCTCTTGGTAGTGTAGCCTTGAGCATTTACAAAATATAGGCAAGCCCATCTATCTTGGCAGCAATATTTAGCTCCCAAAAACGCTAATAATAGGATGGGATATCAAAGGCCAACACAAAAAACTTTTGAAAAAAAGAAAATACGGTTTTCTAATGTCCCCAGAGCGAGGTAATTAACTAACTATTGAGAGAGGAAAGCATGCCCCCAGTTGCGTTTGGTATGACAACCTCCCAACCAGGCCCTTTGAGGGGATATGCCTCACCAGCCCTGTCAATCTTACCTTCACCGTTTGTCGGCTTCTGAATCAGATCCGAGCGGTCCAACACTCTCTCTAAGTCTTCATCACTGATATCAGTTTGAACCATCCTGTCTTCTTCGGTTTCTTCTTCTCGGAGAAGTGCCAATAGTTCCTCTTCCTGAAATTTAGCGTTACACAAGTATTAACAGCCCAATCAGCAAAAGCAAGTTGTTTACAATCCTTTTTCACATAAGCCTGGAAAACAACTTAATATCCTAGCTTCGACAAATTCATTTAGTGACAGTGGCATGACTTTAAACTAAACCCGAACGATTTGCAATCAGGGAAAGATGAATAATGAGGCTAAACCCGAAAAATGGAGTGGTACAAGGCATTTAAACTATCAAGTCTCATTTCAGACAAATCAGCAAAAGCAATTTCTGACAATCCTATTTCACATAAGCCTGAAAATAGAATCCCTAACTTCGACGTATTCATTTAGTGGCAGTGGCATGACTTTAAACTATACCTAAACAATTTGTTACCAGGGAAAAGATGAAGAGTCATGAAGCTAAACCTGGAAAATGGGATGAAACAACATGAAAAAAAGGGATTTAAACTATTCAGCCTCATTTTCATTTCCAGAAGTATTTTTTAAAAAAGTGGTGTTATTTGATGTCAGAGGTGCCCAGCACCACTAGTCACAACAGGGTAGGCCCACATTGTAAGTAACGGCGTCTGGCACCACTGATTTTTTTTTATTAAAACCGAATCGGGCACCACAGATTCTCGTTAACTTTTTCTTTGACAGTATAAAAGACCAGGAAAAAAAAAAGATCTAAATTCTAAAAATATTGCAACTTGACTAACGAAACAAACACTCAAACTCTGACTGAGAACTGGAGGTGATTAGTGACCGAACAAGCAAAACACAAATTTGGTTTCGGATGTCATTAACACCCACACAACCAAGAAACAAACTTGTTCCGACGGAAGAAAATTTACAGAAAAAAGAGAGCCAAAATAGGATAATAAATGGTATCAATGACACTTGAATACAAGTGGGGCCGCTATATTAGAAGCAAAATCCGGTAGTTATATTCAAGGAAGCTTGTAAGGAACTGGTACATCAAAAAATGCATTGAAATCAAAGCCAATTAAACAAACCTCCAAGTTATCTTTGGCATTTGGCTTTGCTTTTTCTAATTGAAATTGTCCTTTCCCAATCACTACATGCTCAAGTTTCAACTTACTATAAGCTCTTTTCAACATGCGCCCCTGTAAACAAACAAATCTCAGAATTTTTATCTTTTTGAAATTAACAGCATAGATCAACTGGTGAATTTAAGATCCAGACACTATTTAACACCTCGGGGTTACCTCAACTGACTGGGCCGTTGCAAGTCTGTAAACATGAACAGGCTTGGTCTGACCAATTATATGACATCTATCCATTGCTTGTAAATCCATCTGGGGGTTCTGTGATGCACATGCAGGTATGCAACTAATTAATAAATCTAACGTTTCCAGAATGCCAAAAGCAATTGGACTTTGTTTTTGAAAAACAAGGGCAAAAAAGTGCAATAAACTCATGAGATCAAGAAAAATACCCAATCACTGTCATACAGTATACAAGTATCGGCTGCAGTAAGATTGATATTCAACCCACCTGCTCGGGTGCTCAGAAGGAAAATTCTATAATTGCTATTCACGTCATTGAACTCCTGGATCTGTTAATATATATGGAACATTGATCAACAAAACATTGCAATTCACCTTCAAACTTTAATGTTTTAACGATCAGCACAAGGGGTCTAACTCAAATACAGTAGAATAAAACAGAAACTTGTTGGAGGGAAAAAAAAATAGTACAGCAAATTATCACATCAAGATCAAAACTATTTGTTACGTACTTCACTTATGTTGATTAATTTCTTTGCTGATAAACTATTTATTATTTTTTTCAATCAAATTAACTATAAATAAAAGAAATACTATATGGTTTGGTACAAGGATGCTCATTTCAAGAAGCTGACATGACTGGTAGGGTAACATTTACTCAGCTCTCAGCTGTCTTGTTAACATATACCAATAACCAAAAGCAAAAGACAAAGAAACTTTGTCAACATATACACCATACAGCTTTCATATTCACCTCAAATTAAGAAAGATAGAACACACCTGACTTTTCCTTTCATCAAGTTTCACACTGCCATCAATTCTACAGACTTCAAAACCCTATTCACTGAAATAGTAATCCATTATATCCAAAATCTTAGTCCACTGAGAGAAGATTAAAACCTGCACAAAAAACAAAGCAGAATAGGTTACTTGATAACCAAATAAAAACATGCATGTAAAATTTGTAATTTACCTTGTGCTTCCGAGCAAACAATTTGGTCAACAGTCGTTCCAACAGTCGAAATTTGCCACACTGTGCAACTATCTGCTCGACAGGTGGGTACTCATCTGTCACAAGTAAACAAAAACGGCTAAGTGAAATTTCAGAAAATTTGCACAGCACAAAAGAGATATTGAAAGAGGTTACATGAGCCATCAAAAACTGACTGCAAAAGGTCAGGATGGTTGCAGTTCTTCCGCAGTTGGATCATCAAATTGTTAAGCCTAATTTTGCTACCACGAGGTCCACCACCTACAATTTTCATATGGAAAAGAAACAAATTTATCGTCCATTTTGAAAGAAACATTACCAAATTGTCACACTGAAAACAGATACAATACCAGTCTCCCATTTTTCAGTTAAATGATTTTCCAATGTCTTATTGACCAGATGATCCTGAAAACTCTTTTGATGCTCTGTCATGGTTGCATATAATATGATCTCTTTCTTTTGAGGAAGCATCAGCTCAACATCAGACTTCATTCTTCGAAGAATAAACGGACGCAATATTGCATGCAGTTTTGCTACCACCTGCAAGGAATCAAAAACCACATCCCGTCCCAACCATTAAGGACACATAACAAATGTGTGATAAACGAGAGGCCAGAACATTGTGAAGATTATCATACTTGAGCCCTCCTCTTCTCTTCCACCTCTTCCTTCATTTCTTCATTATTGCATTTTCCACACAAGTCAAACCTGTAAATATGGTCTCATTGAGCAAATAAATTTGTTCATTGCAGAGAGCATCATAACACAACAATCTTAAGTGATCTTCCTCTATCCAGCAAACCCACTCAATCTTCTCATGAAAAAGCTAATATATCCTTGATTTAAGACAGACTAAATATGTTGGTTTCACAAGGAACCTTTCTTTTAGTTGCCAAGTTACAAATGAGGAAAGCCACAAGAACCAATCAGAGAAGTTGAGACCAGCAATGTCAAGATATTCACATTGGAAGTCCTTTTGGACACGACAACTGACAAGAATTTGTGTGAGATGCACTTCAGAACTCAAACATAAAAGCCAAAATATTTTGATTTTGAAAACAGAAGAATCATATGCAATACAATTATTTCAAAAGATATCTATCCGTACATGATTCCTTGAGCAATTTGGAATATTCTTAAAACTACTAAGAACAAGGAAAAGATCATCTTTGTCTTGTATGATAAAATTAATTAACGACATCATAAACCCGTCAATCTTTCAGTTCGAACACATCATGAACAGTGTTGAGCATTGGGCAACCAAAAGTGAAGCTTGCTAAATTTCATTAGCTCGAAATTTAGAAACATTGATAACAAATCAGTCTACAACCCCAACAGGCTTTAATTTGAAGAAATATCTGATTGGCAAAGCATGCCTACCATGATTCAAATTCTCGAAGGGACGAGAAGATATCAGGCAAAATAAAGTGCAATAGTGACCACAGCTCTGCCAAATTATTCTGCAGAGGTGTCCCTGTCAATAGTAGCTTATTCTCTATAGGCAAGAATTTCATCTGCTTAAATAACTTGCACTCTGAATTTTTTAACCTGTGCCCCTTCAATGAGAATGTGTAGTCAGAAAATAAGATAGAAAAAAATAAAAAATAAAAGCCCATGCCATAAGATATGTTTTCTTAAAGGAAAATAAAAATGGCCTGAACAGTCAGGTCACTCACCTCATCAACCACAACATATTTCCAATTATAATGCCTCAAAGCTCTTCTTGCATCAGCTAATGCAACTTCATAAGAAGTAATAACTATGGGGAATTGATAGCCAATTCCTTTAGGCATGTGTTTCCTTCGAATCTCATCTCTTTGCTTCTTGTCACCGTGGTAGATAATGGCTTTCATAGAAGGAGTGAACCTATTTGTAACAGGATAAATAAAGGAACCAAAAAAGATTAAAAAGAGAGAGAGAGAGAGTCTATTAGAATTAAAGAATAAAGATGATCAAGCATAGCATAGTTTACCAAAACAAAAGTAAAGTTTACCTTGAAATCTCGTTAACCCAATTTGAAAGAGTGGAAAGAGGAGCAATTACTAAATAGGGCCCATCCAAACCCTTTCCTTTCAGATGAGCAAGGAAACCAATGGTTTGAATGGTCTTTCCAAGTCCCATTTGATCAGCAAGGATGCCGTTGAGGCCATTTTGCCATAATGAGATCAACCACTTTATGCCTTTTAGCTGAAAAGACTTCAATTTTCCACCTCTCAACAAAGGAACAAGCTCTCTCTGTTCTTTTTCAACTCTTTCTTCTTCAGTGAGGTTCATATCTTCCGCTTCCTCACTCTCTTTTGACCTTGTGAGCATAGCTTGAACTGCCCTCTTGGCCTTCTTCTAAAGAAATGTCGAAAATAAGAGATAAAGGCAAGGGGGGAAAAAGTCCATACAGAATTAACAAAAATTACATATAAAGATATGCATCACTAACTGAAAACATATTATTAGGTCAACGTAATAAACAAAGACGCAAGAAAATCTTACAGTGTTAACAGCAGCTTTCTTCCTTTTCCCACCACGACCTTTCTTTTTCTCACTGGTTTCTGTCTCCTGCTCCACTCCATCCTAACAATACACTTTTAAGTTAAAATCTAAACACAGCTATAAGAAGAAAAAAGCGTAATGCCCATTATAAAGATTTATGACAGGGTGCATGAGACAAAACATGCGTGATGTCATCCATTTTCTCGAGCAAAAACTCTGAGAGCATCTGGGTTTTTGTTAAAAGCTCATCCAGTTTGGTGAATTGAGAGTCATTCAAGTTCGGCAACTCCTCCGGCTCTTTTTTTAGCTCTACTTCCTCTTCTTTCGCCCGAGCTTCCAGCAATTTCTCTTCTTCCTCCACCATGGCTGTTGATATGATCAAAGAATCTCCATTTTCCCCATCATCTAGTATCTCTTCCTCTGATTTCACCCCAACCTTCTCGTTACATATATCCTACATTGTTAAAAAACCAACAAGAGCACTTAAACAACAACCATAATAAACGAAGAAATTCACCATGTTTTAAATAATCAAATATGAAACGATCAATGAAGCAAAAAAACAAAATACTTATATCTATAAGAAAAGAACTCCATTGGAGAAGAGTAAAGGCGAACCTCATCTTCGAGCACCGAAGTCGGAGACTCTACAGGGACTTCATTCTTCAGCTCATCGTCGCCCATTTTAAAACCTAAAGCAAAAAAGTTTTATACTTTATTAAAACATACCAAAGCCGCTTAATAAAATGAGAGAGAAAGCAAATGAGCGTTCGGCTTCTAAACGATAAGAGTCTGTTATCTACTTTTCAAAAACAAAGCTTAAAAGAAGGGTTCCCTTTTCCTCTTTTTTGCTGAAAATGCATTTCACACAACGAAAAGGGTCCCAAAACGGAGCCTCAAAAACACTAATAAAGAAAACAAATTCTGAGAAACGTTAGCTATGGAGGAACAGAAATACCAGGCAAACATTTTCACGCCATTTTAAACAGTGAAAATGAGATCAAATTTATCGCGAAAATTCTCGAAAAAAAAAATTGAAACGAGCTCAACCAAATCAAACAAAAGGGAAAATCAAAGAAATGAATAGTTTTGAGAAGAATGAACATACAGAGAAGGTTTCTGTGACGGCGAATCGCAGGAGAAATGGGGATTCTTCAGAGCAGAAGAGGATAGAGGAGACCGGAGGCGGAGAAGAGGGAACGACTGAGTTTGCTTTTTGAATGAGGCCCAAATTTTATTTTATTATTGTTTTCTGCTTTTTTTTGTTTGTTTATTTTCTCAGGTGTAGGCCAACAGGCGGTGTTTTGGGCGGGAAAACGAAGTAGGCATTTGACCCTGGGGTGTCCAGTTAATTACTCTGATGCCATTCTTTCTTGATGGGATTTGACGTTTGTGTGCTTTGCATGCTTCCAACGGGATTTTGAGGAAATCATTTCCTTGGATCATGTCCAAAGTCCAAATAGAACATTTGCTTTTAGACTTTTTGATTTGAAATATATCTGAAGTTTTAAAAGGGGTAAAGAAGGAGGTACACTTATACGCCGTTAAAAAGACCACTGAGAGTCGTCAATTTTATTTTAAAAATTATAATATATGAGAGTTTTATATTGTAGTATATAAAAATTTTATACTATTTATAATTATAATTGATAGTTAAAACTGTTTTTTTAAATAATTTATTATATTGTTAAGGTGTTTGAGAGCAACTTATATATGAGTTTTATATACAGTTTTGTTTTACTTATGTATTTATTATGTTTTAACTTAAATTAAGGAAACTTCTATGTTAAAAAAAACACAAAAAACTTTACCACCAAAAAAACGTAAAAAAACTAAATTGGTTGTTGTCCGTTTGTTTTATCATGTTCACATATATACAAAGGACGTAATAATCACTAACACTAAAATTTAACAGCAAAAAATATAGAAAAGGTGCAAGGGAAATAAAAAGATAGAGTGGAAATACTCGAAAAGACAACACTGAACTCTTGCTACAAAATAAAAGATAATATACATGAGGGTAACTTTTCTCAATTTCTACCTTCTTTCATTCTTCACCACCTTCCATCCAACCAAAGAGCCCCTTTTCATGGCCCAATCCCATCTACCAATCCTTCCCTCCTCTAATCCACCCAACCAAACGCACCCTTATAAATTTTAATTAGACAAATGATCAAAGCACATGTATTGGAACGCGTGGCCACATCTGGTCAGGACGCAAAACGTGTCGTCGTTTTCTGGATTTCCAAAGGCAGATTACGCAGTCGTTCGGAGACGACGTCGTATTGCTTGTAAACATAAAACGACAATCGTTTTGCAGCCAAACGACAGTGCGTGACAAAGCAGGAGGACCCTGATGACCTGATGATGTCTTTCCTATTACATCGGTACGATTCTTGCGTCTTCTGCCAAGGTACGATTATGGACGTTCCGACAAGTGCAGAAGATGTGCTACTTCAAGATTGTCTTTACTAGAGAACCTAAATGCTGACGTGAAATCCGTAATATGCTGAACAACGGAGAGAGAATCATCATGGGATTCCGTTGAATTGCAGTATATGATCACAACAATTCAGCAAATGGTTCGTTGGTCTCTAGGGAGATCTCACTGGACTCATTATTATTCCTTCTTGACATAATTTAATTTGGACGAGAGACGATATTACGTGAGGCATGAGACGTGACACATGAGTTCTTAGCCTGTTAGCTTTTTTAAAAAATGCGGGACAACGCCGATACTAAGCATCACAATTAATAGATGGCGCGTCGTATGTATAAATCTCAGCCCGCCTTTTATTACTAAACACCACATATGCCCTGTAAGATTGTTCTTATGCTTTTTTCTTTTGGTCGGTCATATAAAGAAAGTATGTGCAGTAATCAAAAAAATAAAAAAATTGCTTGTTTTCATCCTTATCCTTGATTAAACCCCCTCTAGAATTTCCAATTTTCCTAAGGAAAATTTGAATGAGCTTTGTTGAAAAATCTGAAGTGGACGAACTTCCATTTTTTCACCCAATAAAAGATTATCACGCAATACAGAGCCTAAATATTGTTCTAACGTAGGCAATTGCACATATTTCGGGCACCAAAAATTGCATACTAGAATTGAAAGCTGTTATCTTGAGCTTCTTTTTGACCATAAAATAGTACAAGTGATATAACATGCGAAAATTATGCGAAACATCGAAAATCTTATTGTATTATGCCGAACCGTTTCTGTTACAATGTTTCTTGAGATTGTTGAAATTTTTTTCACAAAGAAATAACACGGTTTTATGAGATTCATAAGAAAAGTATGAAGCCACGGTGAAGACGGTTTTTCGGAAGACGCGGGCAGGTACAAAGACAGCTTGAATGGAAATTTTCATGCCCTGGCTTAGGAGAATTAACCAAGATGAAGAATACATAATTAACTTTATAACATGCTCAAGACTGGTGACAGAAATTCTCAAACCCCATGTATTCTTGGTTCTCCATCTTCTCAACCATATTAGCTATGCCAACCCCACCTGAAAGTACATTATACGCAACAAAAGAGCTTAATTAGCAGCGTAGTTGAACGTGCACTGCTATTCATCACCAATGCTGACATAGCATTACACGTGTCGGTTAACATATAGGTAGTGATTGCATCACAAACAATGATGAAATGATATTTTCTAGTCATATATAAATAGAGCTTATTGTTTCGAGTGATAAAAAATCACTAGATCAGTTTTTACCTAAGCTGATTGCGCTGACGAAGATTGTCAAAGCTAGTATGAAGATGATTATAGACGCCCTTCCGACGACGGCGATGATCTTCCTCACTACATGCTGTCCGGTGAAAGCAGCAATTGTTGCAACTAAGACAAAATAAGAAGCTGCAGCAAAACATTGAACTAATTGAGACCATTCTGCTCAAAGACTGCACTCAAGTACTGAAGTCTTGGCTTAGATCAACCAGTCAATGAATTTTTTAATATCATTTTTTTTTTTTTGGTTAATTACTACTTACCATATGGGACTGGGAAACGTTTGAGAAGGTAATATTGTACAACTGACATGGAGGATGAGAAAACCATTGAAAATGTTGATGTAGCACTTGCTACCTGCAGAGTACTCATCACGTGAGGCTTTCATTTTAAAGCTTCATATTTTTTTTTCCTCCTCTGAGAAATTTGAATTGTGAAATTTCAACCATACAGATTATAAGTGTAATGTCAGGTTATATATGCCTTGAATTTGGCAGACTTAAAATTTTATATCGCTTCTTTCATGTGAACTAAAAGATAAATATTTTTTTCATATTAGACTTATATGACCTATATGTAATTAAAACAGTTAATATTTGATATTTTATTAGCAAAAGTACCAACTTTGCCCTGTATGATAAACTCGAGGGACAATTTGTGCCATTTTAAATTGTAGGGGCCAAAGTGAGACACCCCAAAATTGAGGCGTCAAATTAAAATTAATCCTAAAACTTAACGACCTAAACAAGATTAAGGATGAAGATGAATGAATCATAAAAGCTATAACAAACCTGTGGGGGAATTCCAAGCTCAAGGAAAAGGGGTCCCAAGATGAAGCCGCCTCCTAAGCCAAGCAATCCACCCACCATACCAGCCACTATTCCGCATGAGCAGTAAAGAAAAATCTGATGCAACTTCCAGTTTGTGATTTCTTTTCCCTTTGATGCAATCACCCTTTTGCCTTTGTATAAGCATATGGCTTCAAAAAGTGTAACTGATACTGCAATTGGTACCTACACAAAGATATCAAATTCTTATGCTAAACATCACACTGCAATGTATTGACTAGAGAGATACTTAAATCACGAAATTCGCAAGTTTCAGTCGACAGTGGAGTGTCACTGTACCAGCTAAGTGCTGTAGTACAGAGATGCTTTTTCAGCGCATGAATCTCTATACATATTGCAAGGGTCAGTTTGACATTGTTGTGCTTAAAGCTAGAAATCTTTTTAACAATGCAGAACCGCTGGGAAAAGTCGCTAGATTTTGTGTCAATCACTTTCAAGAATGCTTTACCAAACAGACTGTTTCCAAAGGTTGCCTTCTAGCCCACAGATTTTGAAACGGTTAAACCAAAAGCAGGTTTACGAAACGCCGGTTTTAACTGAAATTATCCGATAATCTCTAAAACTGAAAAGGCGATACTAAGATTGGTTGCGATTTTGAAAACCGTTTTTCCTTTTTTGAGCTATCATGTATAGAACATTTTTATCCTTGTGGAGTCCTGTTAGAAATATGATTTTGGTTTGTAAATCATACCTGCAAGGAGTTAAGGACCCAGAACTTGATGGAGCAAGTTTCGGTATAAGTCTGCATATAAATATATGGAATCAATAAGCATAAGATGACTTTATAACAGATTTCAAGTAAAAAAAAAAAAAAAAGTAGCATATTAATCGTCTTATGGTTCTTTTCTTATGCAAGGAGGTGAATCCTAGGATTAAAGCCTTTTTTTTCTTATATATGAAACCGAGAAATGTATAGCTTACCTTAACAATCTGAACAATAAGGAACGCCACCCAGACACACAGAAGCATTGACATCTCTTTCCAGTATATGTTTTGCAGTATAGAAACCTTGACAGACAATTAGGAAAGAAAAAGTAATTAACAAAAGTAATTAGCAACATGATTATAGGTTCGTTAAAGAACATATCAACATGATTATAGGGTTAATTTTATTATGCAGCCCTTAAAAAATAGTATTTCATAAATTGCATTGGTTTTGTATATTTTCTTTCATGTCATTGTCACATTAGATTGTTCCACTAATTATCACCAGTCATATGTTATCGCACAATAATAACTGATGGAAATTTCTGTTGTGACAGTCAAATAAAATAAAATAATCAGAACCAGTGTTGTTGATGAAATATTTCCTTTATTAGTGCTTGAAAAATCAACCTGTATCGGGAGGATGTGAAAATTCAGTTGAGACTCACCTCCTCGTCATGTGAAGCAGCTGGGCCACTTGGTAATGGTTTGTAGTGTGCTCCAGATCCCTCTGTACTTCAGGAGGTTAGTATCAACATTTTCTCAATTAAAGCATTATAGTTGTGGAACTATTTTAGTATCTTTTTTTTTTCTTTAATTTTGTTCAATGTGACATTTTTTGACGAAATTTTCACTCACCGTCTGGTTTGGACTCTGATTCATCTTCCTGCTCCTTCTCTGCATCCTGAAATTCGAGCGAAACCCGAAACCACTCATCAAAAATTTGGCAACCAGAAATCAGTATCAAGGAAGCATGGAATATCTTCACATACTTATTACCTTCTTCATCATTGTCTCCTTTTTCCAGGTATCTATGCCTTTCAATAAAGCTTTTGCAGATGTACCTGCCACCAATAAATCAACGAAAGTATCTTCTTAGATGCTTCAGAAACATGAGGAAAACTTGTTGATTTTTCCTATTCTTTTCCATTGAGTAAATAATAACTCTTCGTTAATTATAAAGAATTCTGGTTTTTTTCTGTTGATGAATGATATTGGTGTTGTTACCTAAGAAGAGAATGATAAGAAGAACTGTGACCATCCAATCGGCAAACATGACGTTGAAAGCGACTCCAATGCTGATTCCTAGCATTAGCATGGGCTGAAAGAGCAATGCGAGATCATAATCTATAATGGGTATGTCAAGTGTGGGATGCTTAAGTCTCAAATTGTAGTACACAGTCGACCCTGCAGCACCCATAATCATGCCTGCAAACCAGAATCCATAACTGTTTATGCACTTTACAAGTGAAAAAGAAACAAAAATTAGTAAAATACAAGGCAAATTTCAACATATTGTAATCTGTAGTATGTATATGAGATCAAGCTAAGCCGGACAAAGATTATCCCTATTGGTTACAATTGTGATCTGTCAATTTTCCGTACTTTTCATTTTGATGTGATTTTGATATGATCTAATGCTTAGAAGCACGCAATCCTACCATGGAAAGCTCCCATCATGATGCATACTAAAGGATGGGATTATGGAGTAGTTATTAGTTCTTTTGTCTGAAATGAATATGCATAAGAATATTTAAGGTAAATGAATACTTACACTTGGAAATGGCAGTAGAAGACTTCGGGTCAAAACCGACGATCAAGGTAAGCATTGGAACAAAAATTCCACCACCTCCAACACCACCAACACTTCCCAAAGCTGCACCGAAGAATCCAACTATTGATCCCACCACAATTTTCCAGCCAAACTCCATCTCCTGCTCAACAAATGCAAATCAAGCCATAATTGTAAAACACACCAAATTATATACTACATGGAAAGAAAACAGAAAAAATGAGATACCTTTGCTTTGTCTTCTGCTGGTAAAAATGAGATGTAGTATCCAAAGAAAAGCTTAAAAAAAAAAAAAGCCATTTTGTTTAAATGGGATTGTATATTATACTCACAGGCCAAACATGTTGGTAGGAGGACTTCCCACTCTGCCACAGAAAATGAGCCACTTTCACAAAAAATCCTTGTTGCTTCTTTTCTCCATCAAAAAAATTTTCCGGGTTTGATTTATCTTTCAAAATTCTCTCCCCATTGACAACATCGCTCATGATCATCATCATCAGCAAGCAAAAAACTATCGATAGCCCCAGAGCTGCAGATACCAAAAAGGCCTTCTGTTTCACCTCAGCAGTACCAGCCATTCAGCAGTGTATAAGAAACAATACACGTAAAACTGATCTGAATATTGCTAGGACTAGCCAAGAGCTTTTATATAATGACTTGTTAAGAGAACCTTTTTCTTTATATATTCTTCTCCTGTTGATGCTTGTTCCTCTTTTGTTTCTTTTGTATCTTCTATTCTATTGGAGGAGTTTCTTTCTGTTCTACTACTCCAATAGGAAACTCAAAATTGGAGTTACCGTGCACAAGTGAAGTGTGACTCCTTAGTACTGCCTGCTTTAGACATTTATATGATCCACCTCTCACAACCCTGCATAATAAAACTATCCTGGGCCCCAGAAATCAAGGTTAGCTTCTTTTGCTGGGGAGTCTAGACGAGGGCCATATTTGGTGGGACTCTACAGGTGGGTCTACAGTTTATATCATACTCCAAATGAAAATTGTGTTATTCTCATGTCTTATTAGTAATTATTTGCCGTGTTATCTAAATTTAACCTCCCAATATATTTAAAATATTTAAACAGTCATAAAATGAAACATTTTTCATTATGAAATCAAGTAGCATATAAACATTAGGACGTTTAGTATATTGGTTAGAACTATAAACACTGTAGCATGTGACAACTTTACACTGTAGCAACTTTTTTGCTTTTATTGTCACATGCGAGAGCTTCATACTGTTCTTTACTAAAAAGTTGTATGTACCTTTTACCTGAACAAAAAATCTGTTCATTTTTTACAAAATTACTGCTTGTGGCATTACCTAAACTTGAGAATTTCCTAGCTAGCCGTTGGAAGTTACCGAGAGTACAACAGGGGAAAAAAAAAAAGGTATAGCTTTAGCTGTCCCTGCTTTGGAGCGTTTTGTGTTTAAATAAGAAATGACTTTCATGAAAGTGAAAGATAAAAGTTCAAAAAAAAAAAAAAAAAAAGTGTAAGATACGCAAGACGCAACATCAAAAAAAAGTGGAAAATATTACCCCCTGATAAAATGTACAAACATCTTCCCCTAACTCATACATTCTCTTAATTTATAGAGATTTTGCACTTGTGTCCCTTGGGCTTCTTGTTGTCTTACACTTTTGTCCTTTATTTTTTTTTTGACAATTTAGTCCCTGTATGAGGCCTAGATTTTCCTAAAATTAAAGGCCTATAAAAGATACAAGTTTATTGCTACTCTTTGGAAATCCATGGACTAAATTGCCAAGGAAAATAGAAGTTTTAAAGCAAAAGTGCCAAACTGCAAATAAATAATATAGGACACAAGTGGTAAGAACCCTAATTCTATTATGGTCTACTAATATTATACGCCAAGGTGGAAATTATCTGCTAGTAATATTTTTGAGAAAATAACATTTTATGCTTCCCAATTGTTACGTGGAACAAATTATTCACTTTTTTTTTTATTTTGATAGAGAAATTAATTATTCACCTGATGCTTGAAAAAAGTACCAGCCAAAAATCCATAGTTCAAATTACAAAGAGGGAATGGAACATAAATTTTTATTGTTTTCACTAAACATCATCTTATGACTGCACAATGAAATTTCCCGGAAGCTGGGAAGTGTTAAAAAAAAAAAAAAAAAAAAAAAGCTTAGGACAGGGCTATTTGGTGGTTCCTCTTTTGATCCATCTTCCTCTTTTTCCTCTTTTTTTTTTTTTTTTTTCCTTTCTTTCCTTTTAGCCACTTATTTGTAGAAAATTTGGAGATTTTATAGAACTATTTTCAGTCATGTCTTTCAATTATCAAGCATTTTAAACGATAATTTGAAACTCACAATATATGAAAACATTTTGGACTTAAGACGTAAGTTTATAGAGATTCTTTTTTTTTTCTTTTGAAATAAAGAAACTTCGGTCCGTTAAGGACAAAGATTATTCCTGACTGATGTTGGTTTTATCTACGATGGAACAAGCAGAGAATACAATTAAGCACAAAGGGACATATAATGAACGTGTGAACCAAAAAGGAGACATCACGTGACATAAACCTCAACAAAGGTTCGTTGCAGCGGCTCATCAACTAGGAGAACCTCTCCGTAGTAGAGGCAAAAACTAATTTCATTTTTTGATACAAGTACTTCATTAGCCGTTATATTAATGGGTCTGCTTGAGATACATGTTTAACCAAGTACTAATTTTGTCCTTCTTTGTGTCTCTCCTAAGAATTTTTTTTTTAAATCTCAAGGGCCTAATTTTAAAATTATTTTTTTAAACTGTCAGTGAATCATTGAAACAAATTAAAAACACAAGCAAAAGGGAAACTTCCAGGAAAGTTCTGAGAAGCAACATAAAGTTTAGGAACAAGGAAGTACAAACCTTAAGCCACTAATAACCCAAAGTCTATAGATATAGTGGTACTATTGCTATATATGTGTTGTAATGACTGATTACGGTAACGCTATGAAGCTTCAGATTATGGTTTTATTACCTCGACTTACAAACAAAAGACCATGAAGGAATATTTGTGATATTCCTACAACAAAGACATCAAGGAAATTGTGACCGTTGTATCTATGTATGAGACTCGTATTTCACCATGTGGGTATATATCTACTCGGTATTTTTGTTATAATGTAAAAGACTTGGTGAATCTACTAGTGCATGATTATTTTGATAGTAACGTCCAATCTTGTGCAAGTTTTTAACAGGCTCTTTTTTTTTTCTTTTTTTTTTAACACCATTGCCTTTAAACTTATTGCACAATTGTAATCTGCCCATTGAACTTCAATTTTGACAACTTACATATTGAATTTACGAATCGATGGCAAACCACCCCTATAACGGTGTTATTATTATTTTTATATAAATTGACAATTAACTTGTACATAGGTGGTTGAATGATGAAACAAATGGTTTTTTTTTATCTATTTTAAGTTAATATAAAATCTTAAATTAACTTTGTTGTTTTTTTAAAAAATAAATAAATTTCAAGTATAAAATCAGGATAACATTGATAACAAAAGATATTTTATACTCTGAATTAATAATTCATATGCAAATCAGATGTCACAATTAACCATTATTAACTAGGGGTGGCTACCATAGATCCACAAACAAAACATCATTTTTTGGGTTTGTTTGTGAATCTAACCAAAACTAGTAAGTTTCAACTACTATAGCGTTAAGTTCTTACATGATATAATGTAAAACAAAAGTTTGCTATGGTATAAAACTTTCAGATGCTGAAGTTTTTGGTTCCAACTTATAGTTTCAACTACATTCGCAAACACTCTAACAGTTGAGTGTGTTTGAAAATCTTGTTCTAACTTATTAGTTCCAACTGCTACAGTGTAAAGCTCTCACATGCTAAAATATAAAGTAAACGCATAATATAGTATAAAGCTGTCACATAATATATTTTTTTTGTCCTAACTTATTAATTCTAATTACGTGCTTTTGATTATTTCCCTTCAATTTGGAGGGTTGTTCAAGAAAGAAATGCATATATCACACCCTTAAATTCTATTTATAAAAATGATTTTTTTCCCCAATTGGAAAATCAATTAAGGAAGAAGAAGGGAGAGCGTGGACTTCCTACCCTCCTCGGGGACGGAGGAATGCAAAGAAGAATTCTCTTGCAAGGATTCATATTTGGAAGGGACCGGACTCAGAAAATGAGGGAAAAACACACTTTCCTAGGGTTGGTTTCCACGCACTTGATTAATGATCATATGATCATATTAAATCAGAAATAAAACTAATTATTGGTACTTATGTTTATGCGTCGTTAATTTTTTTTTTTTTTTAGATCACATGCCATTTCATATTAATACTACTTCAAAATTCAAGCACAGTAGAGTTTGAAAATACCGACAAAGACCAATATAATCCACTTTTTCTTCCACACTAATAACAATACCCCACATACGACAACAAAGGCTCTCAACAGCTAAAGTCTATCAAACTAAAGCAAGTATTCTCTGGCGTCTACGTCATAAAATTAAAAATCTTCAAATACACAACAATGGATTGAATGCAATACAAAAGAAAGTCCCTTGTGCAAAACAGCTTCCACAAAATGTCATCCTTTATGTTCGTCAAAGCATGAATACTTCGCTTCCACTCTTAGTACTCAGTACTCCCGAGAAAGGGACCTCTCAGATCGGCGATAGTCACGGTCCACATCTCGACGCTCATAGTTATAATCATCCTCCATTCGATCATAACGTTGGTGATCGTTATCAGGGTGTCGCTCATAACGGTCATGTTCGCCATGGGCGTCCATATGGTCATACTGCCCACGATGATGCTCATAGTGTTCATAATGGTCACCGTCACGGTCATGATCTGGGTGACTTTGCCCATGTTCTGGCTGTTCATACCATCCCTGATCATCTTCTGGTGCCAAGTGGTCAAAATCCCGATCCCTTTCACCACGACGGTCCCTCTCATGCTTTGAATTGGCACGGTCATATTCGGACTCACCATCACGGGAATGGCCACGGTCGTGGCTAGCGTCCCCAACCTCATAATCCCTGTCCCTGTCTCCAGGACGATCACGATCACGCTCCCGGTCACGTTCTCTATCTCTATCACGGTCATAATCACGGCCACGGTCCCGCCCTCTATCACGATCACGGCCCCGGTCATGTTCACGACCCCGGTCCCTTTCTCTTTCCCTTTCTCTATCCCTGTCCCTGTTCCTATCACGATCCCTGTGGTGTCTATCCTCTCTATGATCACGATCCCTAGACTTCTCACGGGCATGTTCGGGGGAGCGCTCACGCGACTTCTCCTGTTCTCTGTCCCTGTCCCTTGCTCTTTCACGGGATTTTTCTCTATCACTGGAATAATTTCATTTCAATACAAACATAAAGATGAGAAAACCACGGGAACCCGAAGAGCTCGGCACCACATATGAAGGATAACAAAGTGCAGATGGAAGACGTCAGAATAGCGGTGAAAATTTAGAGATCTGAATATATAATTTTACCGGTCTGCATGCCGATCATCTCTTGTCCTAGGCTCCTCAGACCGAGGTCGTCCTCCTGATTGAACTTGCTCCCTGTAAAGTAAACAAACATTTAAATTTTCCACCCCAAAAAAAATCGAGTTACCATTTTTCTTACTGGACCAAAAAAAATAGTTTCAAAGCTCAACACCATAACCATAACAAAACAATTCTTGATCTAACAGAAAGAAGTTAAACAGATGCACAAGAAAAACTTTAATAGAAAACACTTAAATTTAGTCCTAAACCACAAAATAAATGACACATAAGAACGGCAATGAAGCACATTGTTGTATCCCTTATATTCAAGTTTCCAAGATACAATATGCAGCAAATAGCAACCTATAATTTTTGTAATGAACCATGAAGTTCTCTTGTCAGAAACCAGACTCATTACCTCCCAGAATATCTCTGATTTACTTCTTCACCTCCAACTCTTGTGGTTCCAAGCCCACCACCCAGTCGGCGTGGTCGCCAGTTCGGGACAGTTCTTCCACGTTCTACATCTACAAGCACTCTTCTACCTTCAACTTTCCTCCCATCAGCTTGTTTGTATGCAGCTGTATGTTGTATACATTAGTGGTCAGAAACAAAGTATTTCAAGGCTTGCATATCAGACAGAAAACAATGAAATGTTGCAACTGAGCACACCTTTCATGTCCCGTGTATGCATGTACTCGATGAATGCATAGCCTGTGGGTTTATTTGTCTCTTTGTCTGTTACTAAACGAACCTACAGACTCAGAAAAGGAAAATAATTAATAAGCCAGCAAAGCGAGTTTATACAGATCCTAAATTAGAGTTTGTTAAGAAGGAAAAAAAAAAAACTATACATAGATGCTATCTAACGTCTGCAACTGAGCAAAAGTACTACAGAAACTTAAAGTTAAATCCTAAATGGCACGGCAGACAGGCACTATGCCTAATTAGCCGTGCTCACCTTTAAATCATAGGCTTCCATTGCAAGATGCATCACCACCAGCTAGAGTTGCAGAAAAACTGGCTTTAATGTGGCCAATTTACCAGTTGTTGAACATATTAACCTCCCCTTACCAGGGAAAAATTTTGAAATAATTAAGAAAAAGTTGCAAAGACTATAGAAAATACCAGGACACCTTGACCGCTGATACTTATTTGAGAGCCTTTAAGGTCAAAAATACAATTTTTAGCAGCAAAAAATGCACGTATTAAAAAAAATTAAAATAAGGAGAAAGAGATGCTAATACTTCCTAGATTTTTTACCCAGTGCAGAAAAAAGAATAGAAGTTGTCGTTCTCTTTTTGTTGCTTGAAATAAAGGCCAAAAGGCTCAATGCATCATTGCTCTTCTCAACTTAAAGGGCTTTGCAGTGCAGGATGATTCCCCATCTTTGGAATTGTATTGGTAGACATTATGGGAGCAGAAGAACCATTTATCGGATATTTCCCCCCTTACCAGGGATATTTCTCAAATGTTAAAAGTTAAAACCAACATAAGACCTAAAAGACCCATTCCGAGTAGATCTCTAAACACAACTAATGAGCAAGAGCTAAGGATAAATGAACAAACCCGCAAGGCATTGTGAGCATATCGATAGCAACACCTGTATCCGAAACTCATAGCAACACACCACTAATTGCAGATCTATGTCAGGGACACTTAACTATTTTCCATCCAAAGTTACAAGATCAGTTTGACAATCAAAATACTTAGGATGCACTTTTGCAATTAAGTATTTTGCTCAAGATTTGTCATTTTTTGCAACGAAGTTAGCCAAAAAGTAGAATCTGAAATATTCTTATGTGTATAGATGCCATAAAAGACAAAGTACTTTGGTGTTTCCTTTAGACAAAAAAGACAGAATAAATCAAAGATAATTAGAACTTAACTGTAACCTTTGCTTTCAAAGCTGAGAAGAACTCGAGTATATTGTAATTTCGTTAGGGATTTTTTTTTTAAAAGAAAAAAGAAAAAAGAGGATAAAACTGCAAACAATGGAACCTCTTACCGAATCCCCATTGGGGATGCTTAAGATACCTACCCGCTTGATAGGCCCATAGACATCAAACTCCCTTTTAATTCTGCTCTCAGTTGTCTCATAATTCTGCAAGGATGAAGACAGGTAACACGTCATCTCCAGTAACATCCAAGATAGAATTTAGATACACTAGTCTATCAGATAAAGTTACTTACAAGCCTAGCCACAAACAAAGTCTTGTATGGATCTCCAGAAATATTTGGATCATTATGTGGATCATCTGCAAAGAAAAGATCAGAAAAGCCATAACAATACTAATAACCACCATATGATTGCAGGTAAAAGAAGAAAAGTGTCATTACATTTCTCTAGGTCCTCAGCAGCCTTTGCTGCACCCTTCTCAAGCCTTAACTGGTGTATTCTAGCCCTTCTTTGTGCCTGAATCCAGCAAATCATTTCATTTTCACCAGCAAAAATCATACAAAAAATTGTATTAATAATGTGATTATTGATTTTTCCCTTTTCTTAACATTGATTCTGATGGCTCAAGTACTCATCTCCATCACAATTAAATAAATAAATCCTACATAAAATCTTCAAACGATGAAAAACTTACAGGAGTTTCAGCCTCTTGAACTGGTGGAGAATACTCGGGATCTCCAGGCTCTGCAAACTTACTAACAAATTGTGCGATCCCTTGACGATCAAAAGCAAGATAGCGTTAACTTCTGAAGCATGCAAGTTAATGTCTAATCAAAAAGAAAACCAATAAATATTTATTCAACCTGTCAAAGGTGGGCATTTTCTTTTTTCCGGAGGCGGCTTGAACTCTAATGGTGGTCGAGGCTCAAAGAGCTTCAAGAGATTGTTAGTAAGACCAGTGGGATGACTCTGCCCAATCTGCCCAAATTAACAAACAGACTTTAACACCCTATCATTGAATAAATCCAGTCTATTATTCTGATTTCTGTGAATAGACTTTTCACCATTTTTTTTTTCTTTTGTTAGAATAGTACAAGAAAAATGCCTAGTAAATGCATAGGTTCGGAAGCTCAATTTCCGCAATCTCTTATGACATCAATTCAAGATGAATAAGGGGGAAAAAAGTCCTAGAAACTAGAGAAATCAAACTCAGAGAAACTATAACAAACTAAATCTAAAAATCAGGATAAAGAAATTAACACTCGATCATTGAATAAATCCATTACAGTATTATATGAACAGGATTTTCACCTTTTTTTTCCTAACAGAATAAGAAAAGTGCCTAGGAAACGCATAAATTCGAAACCTTAATTTCCACAATCTCTTACGAAATCAATTCCAGATGAACAATCAACAATTTCAACAAAGTATTAGAAACTAGAGCGATCAAAATCAGAGAGACTAACAACAAATAAAATTTAAAAATCAGGACAGCGAAAATGCAGATCGAGTGTTCTGAATCCAGACGTAGGGAAAATCAAAGATAAAGCCCTAGCTAAAACCGAAGAAACAGGGAAACAGTGAATCGGGAAAGAGGAAGCGAACCAGCTTGAGCTGAAGAACATTAGCGCGATTCTGGGCCTTGGTGCGGGCCTGAACGGCAGCGTTTTGGTTGAGCATGAAGGGATCGTTGAGGTCTCCCATGGCGGAAAGTGAGAGACAACTGAGCTAGGGTTTTTTCAGAGAGAAAAAAGTAGGCGCGATTATCAGATGGACAGAAGAAGGAGAAAGAAGATCACATGCGTCGGTGGAGTTTGTGGGGGTTTGGATCCGAATGAATCCGATCGTGTCGGATCGGGACGGTCCTGAAAGGGGCGGCAGATAGGGCCACTAGCCATTTGCAAGAGTATTTATAGCGGGCCGGTTGAAAAGGCGGACACATGGATTTTTTTTGTCCACTCCACGTTTATTTTTGGATTATTTTAACCTATAAGTTGTTTGGTATTTCGATAGATTTCGACTAACAAATAATGTAAAATTTTTAGTAAAAATTTGTTATAATATAAAATTTTTATGTGCTATAGTTTTTAAATCAGTATTTTTTAATTTCAACCACTCTTTCAAGCACTATATTAGACGAAACCATTTGGAATCATTTTTAGTATTTTTTAAAATATTTTTTACGTCTTTAAAAACAAAAGTTCTAAAGTTACCTTTTAACGCCTTTTATCAAAAATTTCACAAAACAAAACCATTTCCAACCAATTTGAAAACATTATTAAATATAGTTGTAAGTATAACTTAGTGGTAAAATCTTACACGACTCCACGTAAAAGTGTAAAATTCTAATCCCACCCCAAATTTCAAAAAAGAAAGAAATAAAGAAAGAAAGCACTATCAATTGAGTTCTTCATTTTGATCGATAAACATTATTCACCTTTAAAATTACATAATTTTGACTTCCCAGTTCATAACATGTCTATTTTAAAATGCAAATGTACATGAAAATGGCACACATTAAGATTTTTAAAAAAGTAAAATGGTGAAAGAAAAACTATTTTTAAATGCAAATGTACATGAAAATGGCACACATTAAGGTTTTTAAAAAAGTAAAATGGTGAAAGAAAACAAGCAGATCAAGGAAAAAATAAAATTTAAGTCAAGGCCAACACCCCCTCCTCTGAGATGATGATTCAATCCCCCTTCTTCCTAGAACGAAAACTCAGCCCCTCCTAACTAAGGCGACCAAAACCCGCTCTGTCTAGCCACAACCTAATGCCACTGCCACGTCACCACACACGACAGCTTGATCTCACTTTCTACCCCTTTATTGTTCAAATATATGTTTTTTTATCTATTTTATCTATTTATTTATTTGTTATTATTTTTACCCCTTTATCGTTCAAATATATGTTTTTTATCTATTTTATTTATTTATTTATTTATTTATTATTACTACTACTATTAATTTAGATAATGTTTTTAGAATTTTTGTAAATATATTTTATACCATACCAATGTACTATTTAAATATGACATGTGTGCATCACATGTAGGTTTTTGTTGATTATTTGACGAATTGAAGATAGAACGACCAATCTTGCAATCAGTAAGCCAAATATGGTGGTCTCTTAGTTGGCTCAACAACAATTAGTAAATACTAAATACTTGTTAAACTTTTGTAATTGAGGTATGTTAAACAAATTTTTTTTAACAACTCAATAAACAAATTTAAATGGATAACAAATAAACTCAAACTAACAAGTTAGGATAGCTAACTCTTGTTTTTTCCTTTTATTTTTTTAAATGTGCAACACAACAACAACAGTAATAAAAATAATAAGGGTGATGCAACACATATTTTCTACTGTGAAGATAGCCAATCAACCGCCCATGCCTGACCCCGGTTGACTACCCGAGTTTGACACCTAATGGAGAAAGTTTCCCGATTCTACCAAATTTTAAGTTATTTTGAAATTCAAATTATTAGATTTGTTTCCCATTATCTTATAGACTTTTATTTTATATTTTGTTTATCTTAATTATTTAGGATCATCTTTAGTTTCCAATTTCAAATAGATTTAGCTTCTTTTTTATTTTCTAATTTTTAGAGTTATTTATTTTTTTTATTTTTATTTATAGTTTCCCATTACTGTTTGGGACAATTTAAGCTATAAATACGTTATTCCTATCACATGTAATAAGGTAAAATTATTATTGCTGAAATTAAAGTATTTTACTCTCCGTTTATCCAATTTTCTCAGTATTTTTTAGAATCAATGAGTAATTGATGTTTATTCTCTTAGTATTCTGAGTGAATCAACATGTTTATAAAAGTCCTAATTTTTAGTATTCATGGCAAATCAATGGATTTTCTAGTATTCTAATTGAATCAATGAGTTTTAGAAATTTATCCTTTATTTTTTTATTTTTCTTTTACGCTTTTGCTATGTCAGTTGGTGTCAAAGATGAAAGATCCTACACCGATCTTACTATGTCGTCTTCTTGTATAGTCGATGAAATGCCTGCCGCCACTGACCATACTTCGGCCACCCACGCCGCAGCCACAGCCACACCTTTTTAACTTCATTGATGAAGAACTTTTTATTTCCACATTGAACTTGAAGATATAGCAGTGAAGATTGATGCCCTTGCCTTACAGTATTTAAACGAATAATTTGGAGATGACAAGGAAAGTTTTGAAGATGAGGACGAAACTGAAGATACTCTTTTTATGAAACTTGTGACAAAGAGGATCTTTTCAATGGAGATGTCGACGATAGTGAAAGATTTGATGATGGTCCAATCTTCAATGAGAGTGATGAAGAAGATGATGATCAAATAATTAATTTTGATCCAGTCTTTGATGACAATGCTGGAGAAGAAGAGATCAAGAAAATTATTCTGGTTCGTTGTTTGAAAACATTGATGATGAAGAAGGAGAAGAATTAGATGCGTAATCTACCACGGTTGTTGATGAAGATGTTTTTCTTTTGCCGTGTGTCCTTTTTGACATCATTCCAAGCGGTTCTTCCTAAACCATACATTTTTAAATTTGACACGATCAACTTTATGATGCCTAGGGTGGAAAAAGATCAACTTCAAGTGTTTGATGAATTCTTCACTCCAACGTTGAGACGTTCCAAATTTATGGAACAAATTATGCTATTTTCTTATCATTTGAAGTTGCTCAAGATTCAAGGATGAATTTTTCCCAGGTTGCCAAGTTTGATATAGTGCATATTTTCTATCCTGAAGACAGTCGATCGGCCGCCCATGGCTAACCTTGGTCGACCACCTGAGTTCGACGCCTAATGAAGAAAGTTTCCCAATTCTACCAGGTTTTGAGTTATTTTCAAATTCAAATTCTTAGATTTATTTCCCATTATCTGATATTTTATCTCAAAATTTGATTTTTTATTTTAATTATTTAGGATTATCTTTAGTTTCTGACTTCAAATAAGTTAGCTTATTTTTTATTTTATTTTTCTAATTTTTGAAGTTATTTATTTTCTTATTTTTATTTGTAACTTCCCATTACTGTTTGAAACAATTTAGGGTATAAAATACTATTCCTATCATATGTAATAAGGTAAAATTATTATTAATGAAATTAGAGTATTTTACTCTCTATTTATCCAGTTTCCTTGATATTTTTTAAAATTGACGAGTGATTGATACCTATTTTTCTAGTATTTTAAGTGAATCAACGGGTTTATAGTAGTCTTATTTTTCGGTATTTAAAGTGAATCAACGAATTTGTCAGTATTCCTATTAAATCAACCAGTTTTAAGAATTTAACTTTTTTTCTATTTTTTTACGCCTCTGTTACATTAAAGGAAAAATAGTTCAGTTGGTCCCTAACATTTTTAAAAAAGTACAATATGATCCCTAACCTTTTTTTATTTAACTAGGTCAAACTATTTTAAAAGGTGTGATTTGGTCTCTAACTATTAAGTTTGATAGTTAAAAAATGTTTTGACCACTTTAGTGATGGCATTTTAGTAAACTATCTAACATATTTTAAAGAAATTAAAATTTAAACATTAAAAAGGTAAAAATATATATATATATATTATTTAAATCACATTTTTTTTCACCCAAAAAAAAAATAATATGACCAAATTCTTAAAAAAAATCATATCTAATCTCATCTCTAATGAAGAGCATCAAGAGTCCAAAGCTGATGAGCGGTGTGGTGGTAGATTCCTCTTTGCCTGCAGTGGCGGCCATGGCGAGGGAGGAACATTAGAAGATCATGGTGGTGGAGCTCTCGCACAAGCTAATTCAAGCGACGAGAGGAGGGACGAGGCGGTTCTGGAAGCTTTGAGGCTAAAATACTCCATGGCTGATTTGAAGAAAAAGCTCAACAAGTCAAAATCTACTACCATGGCTTCAAATCTAACCACGACAAATGAAACAACAACAATTCACCGTATAAAAAACGATATTAGAACATTAATGATCTGATAAATCTGAGCTTAAAAAACAAGGAAATCGTGGAAAGCTTCCTCGTCGTCGTCACCGAATCTCGCACCGCCCTCCACCTCCTTAGTCGGTCCCTTACCTCGTAACTCCACCACGTGACAACCAAAATCCATGACAGAATCGATGTGCTCCTCCAACCGTACAACATTAATGTAGAGACCTGTCGTTTTTCAAGTCGTTTCTTTATACTTTACTTACTTACTAAGCTATGAAAATTAAAAAAAAAAAAATTATACATAAAGCTTTTTCATTTTTCATATATATTTATTACATTGTTTTCCAAAAGTGTTTATACTTAACTTACATTACATCACACCTCATATTTAATATTTCTTTAAACTACATATTTCAAAATTACAGGACATACACATATATAGCAAAACTTTCTTGTGGCGGTATCTATTCCCATGCCTACATATTTTCTATGTACCATTGCCAGCTTAGTAGTAATTTTATTCTAGCCTCTTGGCTGAATTTCATACAGCATGAAATAACTAGATGAGCTATTGCTCAGTAAGTCTAAACATAGCCTACATATAAATTCTACTTATATGCATGATCTATTTATGCTTGTTTATGAGCGTTGATTATTCTTTTCAGATCCTTAACTTAACTAGGACCTAACTGTTCGTACCATATGCTCATATGGGTCATCGTGACACCAAGATTGTAACATAATTAAAGACTTCCCTTAAGTTGGGGGTTGGTACGACACTTCCTTTACTTGTCTGGTGAATCATTTTACTGGTCTTTTAATTTAGGTTAACATATATGATTTTTTATTGACTTTAAGTGAGTGCATAACAAATGCATTTTGCTAAATGATTTAAATATTTTTTCAAAGCCCTTTATTCCACATTGTAGATGGGATTTGAACTTGCTTGGGATTGACACAGTGTTGACTAGTTTTCTAATCCTTTGCTATCTGTCTAAGTATCCTATTTGGATAATTTATCGTCATTAGCTAACTTACTATTATCGAACTACATGTCGATAACAAGATGTGAATGTTTTTGAATCGAGTCATTACTTGGTTTAAAAACCCTAGCATTATGAAACTTACTCCTCTTGATTCATGATGCCCTACTATTACTAACGAAATTATGAAAAAATTCCTGCTAAAGATGCTTTTTCTTTTTCGGACATTTCGAGGTCCGTTCGGGCCGTTTGGCGAAAAATGATGTTTTTGCCCTCAATAGACCTTATTAAAATTTTTGTGCCCGGTTTTGCTAATTCTTGACAAAATGTTACTTGTTAATAATAGGGTAAGAAACCAAGGTGTTGTTTTTTTTTTTTTTTTTTTTGCGGTAAAAACTTATTTTAACAAAACTTTACGATTTTAACTCGGATTATAAAAATTTTGACGATTTTGCCCCCAAAACCAAAAACAATCATTTTATACCATTGGCCTCCATTTTTCGCAAGGATTAAAATTCTACAAAGTTTCTAATTCAAATTTCTCTTATTTAAAAATATTTTTCTTTTTAACATTTATTGATGAAAATTCATAAAATTCATATCTCATAAATTGTATGGAATTTTGACAAGCCGTCTGCAATCTTTAGTAGTTTCATTGAGATTTAAAACTTTCATGTTTTAGCTTTTTTGAAATTCCCACTACACAGTAGAGTTTTCGACCATTTTTCAATTCTATCAAATTTGTACAAATATTTTCAATTTAGTCCTTTCAAATTTTTATAAAACCTTATTCATAAAAAAATTATACGTCTCACTGTTTTGAACATGTTTTTAAGTCTTTCTTAGAATATAAATCATGTTAAAACATGCCAAGATTTCTTTTTTTTTTTTTCCAAAATCACCTAAACTTTACAATTTGCATAATTTTTGTCCAAATTTGACTTCAAGTATATAAATCCTAGTTCCTAACCTTCTATCATCATAAACATCTACAAAATACACCCTATAAATAGGCCATATGATCCTTTAAATATGCTATAGCTCAATTACATTTCATACTTGATAAAATAAAAAATAAAAACAACAACAAACTTAACAGTAGAAGGTTAAGCTTTTTACCAAATGATTTGTGAGCTTGTGAACCTCCACAAAGCTTGATTTTTATCAATCTTATAGACATTAGCCATGCAAGAAAACCCACATCAAGTTTCCTTTCAAACCCTAAAGAGAACCCTATAAATACTTAGAGAAAGTCTAAGATTTTGCCTCTAGAATTGCTTAGTCTTGAACTTAGTACCTAATCTTGATCCTTACTCTTGATTTAGAAGTGGATTTTTGAGTTATTTTTGAGCAAAGAATACTGGAAGATGTAGCTGTAGGAGCTGCCAGTTTTGGAAGGTGGAGATGGGGTGATATATAGTTTCTTGTTGCATGGGAGGAAAAGTTTAACTTAATTGTTTTTAATCCCTTTAGTGACTCATCACCTTAATCATTACTAAACCAAATTTGGTGGTGAAAGTGGCTTAACTTTACAAGGTGAAATTCGTTTACAACAAGGAGGAAAGGTGGTCTTTTCTTCACCTGTTAGGTGCCCTTTGGAATGGGTCCCACAAATTTTTAGTATAGTATAATTTTACACTATACTGTATTTTATTATACAATTAGTGTAAAATTAAAGAAATATGCACTTAAACAGTTTACAATATACTGACTTACTTTTTAACCTACTATTTTAATCTTAACACAGTATCTTATATATTTGTGTCCTTACGTAAACAGTATGCTTACGCTGTACTGTATACCCTTTTACCTTTACGTGTCTTTCTATAACACCCGAGCATTTTTACTATATTAAAAATGCATTAAGTTAAAGATTATATTAAGACAAAAAAATACAGTTTAAGGAAAAATACTGTATAATAACATAAGAAATTGTACAGCATTAGAGTAATGCAGTATAAGAATTGGATTGTTTAAGGATATGCAGTATAAAAATTAGACTGTTTAAGTTAAAGCAGTATAAGAATAATATTGTTTAGAGAATATGGAGGAATAAGAAATGTTATGCTTGGCCTCTAAAAATAAACCAGAGGCAAGTAAAATATTTTATACAGTCTAGGAATATGTTTTTGCACTGATTTTACCACGACAGTATAGGAAAAATACTGTGTGGTGAAAAATTACACAGTGTAAATTTTGGGGCCTAGAAAATAGACACTCCTTGGATTTCGATTGGGCCACATGTCATGAAAGGTGGCTCAATCACCTCATGACACCTAGGATAACCCACTTGATTACCCCATAAGTCATCTATTTGGATAAGTGAGCGTTTAATGTGATTTTATCAAAAAAAATCTCTTCTTCTCCTCCACAACTTCCACGGCAGCCATTGAAGGGGGTTCTCAAAAAATTTCTCAGCCTCAAAACTTTCCAAAAACAACCCCACTTAAGTTTAAGAGGTGAGATTCAAGGATTTTTACAAGTTTTAAGGTAAAATCTCAAACTTTTTAGCAAGTTTTCAAGGGATTTTTCATGGCTTAAGGGGGAAATTAATTCATAGTGTTTTTGCATGAAAATGAAGCCTAGGAAGGAGTTCAAGGAGCCTCGGAATGCTAAAAATCAAAAGAGTGTTATTTGGGTAAGTTCTAAGTTTCAAAGTTTTGAAATTTTGTAATTTTGTTTTGATTTTTATTCCTTTGAACCTATGTGGGTTTTTGAGCATGTATTTAATGAAATTTCATGGATATATAATGAATGGCATGTTGAAGTTATGAAATTTTGGTTTATGGTGTAAAATGTTAGTTTTTGCAAAAACTACCATTTTTGTAATTTTAGCACTAATTTTGTAAAAATAATAATTTAGCATGAAAATGATTGAAATAAGGGTTGGAATTGCTCTTGTAAGGGTAGAGATGTTAATTGGAAATGGATTTTTACAAAAATGCCGCAAGGACTAAATTGAAAAAAAAAATTCTTTCTCGGCAAATTTAGAAATCAGCCAAAAAGTCTCTCTAAACGTGGGAATTTTGAAAAAGTTAAAACATGAAAGTTGTAGATATCGACAAAACTGTTAGGCATATTTAATAGTTCGTCGAAAATCTCAACTAATTGTGAGATTTTAATTTTACAAGAATTTGTTGAAATTGGAAAAAAAATTTAAAGGGCAAAAATGCCATTTTTGCAAAGGATTTTGAATATGGTACTTTAAGCAAAAATGTTCCTCATGAAAAATGGGGACTAATACTTTAAAAAGATTATTTTTCGTTTTAGGGACAAAAATGCAAATATTTTTATATTTGGGCCAAAACCATAAAATTGTGTAAAAACTGGGTTTTCACTAGGAATTGTTGGTTTCTTATACTGCTATAGACAGTAAGTATTATAAATGCTAAGTTTTAAGGATTTAAAGTTAGTCAAGGAATGAATGAAAGAAAAAGAGATTAAGGGCAAAATGGTTATTTTATAAAAAAAAGGCTAAAACGGACCTAAAATGCTCGATGTTAAAAAATGCTCCTTCACGGTAATTTTTTCGTAACGTGTAAGAAATGGAATGTTAAGTTAAGCAATGAGTTTTATAGAGTTACAGAATGGACGAAAAACCCGTTAAGGGTAAAATCGTCATCATCAAAGAAACGACCAGAACAATTTCGAACACTCCGATTTAGCATAACGTTCTTAGATAGAAAATGTTCCGTAATATGTTAAGTAACATAACCGTCATGTGTGACAAGAGATTTAATAAGGAATGTTTAAGTGAAGGAAAAGTAACCCCGGTGGGTTACAAGGCTAAGTAAGGACAAAGGTAAACGGATAGTATACAAGTCAACTTAAAAGAAAAGAATGTTTAATGTTTACATTTTATTATCAATCGAGTGGATTGATGAAAATAAAGTTAATTGATAAGTCGGCTGTCGTTTGATCAGGACACAAGAGCCAACTAATAAAACGCAAAAAGGAATGAGAAAGGAACGGAATAGAGAACGCTAAAGCATAGTCTGAGTAAGTTTCAAACCTCACCTACAGCATGAAGTAAATGATTTTCAAATGCTTATATATATGTTTGCAATTGCTGTGCAAATTAATTTTAAAGTATGTTCGTATTTGTTAAACAGGAAGTTTTAAAGTTTAAATCAAGGTTTGCAATGTATTTGCAATTATTGTTTTTAAAGTATGATAGCATTTTGTTAATGCATAAAGTTTTATAGTTTAATTTATAAGTTTTATGATGCATTTGTTATGCAATATGTTGCATTTTATTATGCAATAAGTTTCAGAATAAAAGTTATGATTTGCAAAATGTGTTTGCATTATATGTTGCCTTTGTTATGCAATAAGTTGCACTTATTATGCAATAAGCTTCAGAATACAAGTTATGACTTGCAAAATGTGTCTGCGTTATAAGTTGCATTTGTTATGCAATAAGTTGCATTTGTTGTGCAATAGATTTTATAGTACAAGCTATGATTTGCAAGTGTGTTGCACATGACGTGATTGCATTAGATATGCTCACTAAATTTAATAAGAAGGTAACGTAAAGATAAAAAAAAAGTATCGTATCAGCTTCTTTGTTATGAGGTAATGAAAGTAAAGTTAAAGTTTGACGTCCTAGATGTGAGGTACATGACCTCAAAGTTCGATGGTCTCAAGTCTTCTGTAAGAGAAGCATCATGTTTATGATCTCATGATTAATGAGTTGGTACGAACACTAAAGTAAAATAAGAAAAGATAAGGACAAGGATGGACAGTTAAAGTGAGATAAGGATAGTTAAAGAACAAAGGTAGAAGGTTAAAGTAAGAGAAGAATGTTCATAAGACATTCATAATTGAAAGTACATAATTGAACATAAATAGAAACATGCATTTTAGTTTTGCTTGTTTCCTTGTTATGAAATATTTAAATGCTATGAAAAACATTATGAGGAATGTTTATGTTAAGTGTGTATGGAAAACATTTTCATGTTTACAAGAAAATATTTATAAACGACGTGTTATGAAAAACGTATAAGAAATGCTTTATGAAAAATGTTTACGCAAACGTTTTAGAAATGTGTTATGAAAATGTTTTAGAAATGTTTTATAAAAAATGTTTATGAAATACGTTTATGAAAAATGTTTTAAGAGAAAGGTTTTTATGAAAAAAGTTTGTAAAGCATGTTTAAGTGCTTTGTGAGATTATGTTTGAACTTACTGAGCAAAAGCTTATAAAAAGTTTCTTTATGCTGTAGGTAATTTATGGGTGACCAGTAAGACCCGTTAGAAGAGCTGAGTGCTGCGGAGGACAGATGCAAAGATTTGGGTATGGATACCACTATTGTTTGCTTCCGCTATGCAAAGAAAAGGTTTTTCACTATTTAGTATAGTGTTTAAAAGTGTTAAGAAAATTTCAGCTTTACGAAATGTTGTCAAAGATTTAAGATACAGTTTATGAACTGTTTTATATAATTATTAAGTTAAGATTTAAGATATGTTTTAGTAAATATTTCTTGAAAAGTTTTAAGAAACAATTTGAAATGGTTTTAAAGGCAAGTGTTGAGCAAGGTCTCGACTTGAATGGTGATAGAGATCGCAACAGTTTTTAAGTACATTTTAAAAGAATGTTTAAAGAAAAAATAAAAATTTTATTCAGTATTTTTCTTATTAAGTAAGTAAGATTACTGTTTAAGTACGATGTTTAATGAAAGTAAAGTGACTACCTGAAAAGGTGGGTCGTCACACTTCTATACTGTATTTCATCAACTGGTGTGTTGTAAACACAAAATCCCTATACTAGTTTAATTGACTAGTAATTAACAATTTTTATATTGTTTTAGACTGTGACATATTTTTTCTACTTTAATTAACACTTAATCATCTATTAGTTTATACCATAATATTTTAATTAATTATGATATATTTCATTTTAAAGATATTATTCACAAAATTTTGAGTATTTAAACTCACAAAAATTCGTACATTAACCATATCCCAAATTGCACAAAATTTACAGACAAAATACATATTAACATCATCCATATATAATTTACACTTTATCGTAATTTACAAAGATACGATTTATCAGGGACAATTCATTAATTAAATCTAAATAAATTCTAGATTTAGATTAATAAATTTCCTCTAGCATTACAATCAAAATCTCTTCATTCTCGAAAAACTCTAGGATCTTGCTCTTCTACCTCGAAGCTCTTCTCAACCGTGCCTTCTTTGACGACTTCGAGTTCGCTGGCTTCCACTAGATCTCTACTACACAAATCCTCAACTCGATTGAGTGATGCACCGCCAATGCAACATCACTTTGGCTCCTTAAGTGCTTCACATGGGAAGAGGTTCTGAGCAAAGGGACAAGGCATTTTAGCAGGTTTTGGGATCCTTGCCTATGGCTATATGAAGGAGAGAGAGAGACGTGGAGGGGGGGGTCGCCGGGGGTTCGCCAGAGTCATATAGGTAGATCTAAGAAGAAGAAGGAGAAGGGGGAGATTGGTTTTTTTTTTTTTTTGTTTTGTTTTTGTTTTCTTTTTAGCTTGCTAATTTTGAATTTTTTTGGGGGTAAAAATCAAACCAATGGTTGTGATTGGATGTTTTTAAATCAATGATTATGATCTACCCTTAATTTTTTAATGTATCAATTATTTGAAGGGTAATTTAGTAATTTCAATTAAAAAATATTCATCAAATTTTAACGGTCAAACTTAATTGCTGGGAACAAATGGTATATTTTTCAATGATTAGACCCAGTAAAATAAAAAAAGTTAGAACCAAATTGCTCCTTTTTACTGAATGACTTACACGAACAACAACAACAACAACAACAACAAAATGACATACCTAGATATTCATAGGAAGGCACAAGTGAAGTAAATTGTCCATATATTATGCTTACTACTATAACTCATGATTTTTTCTAGAAGAACAAATAGCTTTTCAACTCATCAGTGTTCCGTGTTCATCACATTCATAAATATTATTTGGAAGCGTTACGTTTTCAACTTCTATTTTAGTAATATTTTCTTTCATATGTTATAATATTTTTAATTCCTACTCATTCTCTAAACGACCTAAACTTTTGAATCACATTTGGGTGTTTAGTAGGGTAATTAGAATTGTTGGTTAGAACTGTTTTTACTGTAACATGCGAAAATTTTATATTGTAGCGATTTTCTTATCGTTAAAGTAGCCTGTAAAAGCTCTACACTGTTTATAACTGAGAAAGTGGTTTATAACACTTTTACCAAACACTAGGTTAGCTAAATGGGCTCGGCACGGTTTCGAATCTAATTGGACTGGTCCGGTTACGTTTACATGCTATCTTTCGCTATTGTGGTATTGGGGTGAACCTCTAGGCCTATTCGACGGCTTCCAGCTTGTTCGACCAGGCATGCCACTCCCACAACGGAGAAAAGATAGCAATTAGAGAACCTATACCAGATGCAAGAAACGACAACATAAGGCTGAACGACAAGCAGGGTATGAACGATAATACTGATGCACACGACGCTGAGAGTATAGGCAGAGAAAATATATATACGACTGCTGGCAACATGAAAAACGACGACAAAAAGCACAGTAGTAAATGACAACAAAAAAGGACACGTGATAAAAGAACAAACTCGTAAACGACATTAAAAGAACAGCGACAAGAAGGAAAACGACACCAAAGTGAAAAGAACATGCTAAGGCGCAAACAGATTATCGCACGGCAAATCACAATTTCCGTCATCAACACAAATAAAATTATAAATATTTGTGTATAAATCCACATTACAAAAGTAAAGTAATCAGCTAACACAATCAAAGATATGGCGCGTTTCACACAAAGCACTAGGAGTACATCAAACGGCACTCGTTATAACAATCTTCTAAACCCAAATCCACACCCCATTGTTTGTCGTTTCCATTGTACAATAAACGACACGACCACTAAAGACACTGTCGTTTCGTTTGTAATTCAAATTTTGCCGACTCTTAACAGCATTTGTTCAAAGTCAAAGGTGTTGTTGCCTCTGGTTGTTAGCCATTTCTCTGGAGTCGCTACTCGAAGTCCCAAACTCACTGCTCACAAATTCCTGGCTTGTCAAAGCCATCTTTCTGAACTTCTTCATGTCAGCATTGTATGCATTTGCATCGTAATCAGAGCTTCCACTTGTGGTGTAAATAGAGCTCTGGCCTGGCCTTACCCCTTCGTTCAAGTCATCCAAAGAAACATCTCCTTCCAATGCTCGCACGATCTGTTCTCACGTAAATAATTTAATTTCTCTAATTAAATTAAACAAAACTACTTCTACTACTACTATTAAATTATTGTTGTGTGACAACTTTGATTTATCAAGGTATGTATATATATGTGGTGATTGTATCACTCATATATACAAAAGCAATTTTTATAGCAATAAATGCTATTTATTATTATTAAGTGAGTATGATAGAATGACAAAAAGTAAAATTATTAGATCCTTCACTGTTATGTGTCAATCTTGACGCATTTAACATATAATTTTACAAAAACAAATTAATTTGTCTAATTGAATAATGTTAGAGAATGGTGACTCGAATTCTGTTTAGTTCGGCCCAAAAAGTTTACAGTGCAATGTTTGTGGTGAAATTAAAATTTTGAGAATTTTTTCTTAGGGTCTATGGTATTACTATATATATGTATTATTTCAACTTCTTTTATACTAATTTTTGAGATATAATGGAGTTGCTTTTCCTCTACCCGTAGATTTTTTTCCCTGTTTACATTTTTCTATATAAATATGTATGTTTTTTGTTATTTGTTTTTACTGCTTATTTTCGTCCATTTTTTAACAAATAATAATTAAAAAACAACGCTATTTGTCATTTTAAGCAACATACATGCGGCGGTGTAACAGAAAGTAAAATTATTGGATACCATTATGTGCAATTTGGATGCATTGACGTATATATAATGATTGTACTACTACTAGTAACAAATAGCATTTTGTTCTTAGTTCAAACTATTCTTGTGATTTTTTTTTTGTAGATTCCTTACCTGGCTCATCTTGGGGCGCTTTCTAGCGGAATGGCGTATGCTGGCTGCAGCAGAGGCGACCATGCGTGCCATCTCATTCGGGTTGTAGTTGTTCTCCAACCGCGGATCCACTAGCTCGTCGTAAATTCCATCCTCCAGGGCGCGTTGAAAGAGCGGCCGAGCCTGAACAAGTAACAAATGAGAAAAACCCACGTGAGATCAAATTGATGGGAATTAGGAAGAAAGTTGAGTAAGGGAAGAGGCTTTATGATGTACAAACCCAATCCACCAAGCTATCGTCCATTGCGTTAGTGGGATCAACAGGTCTCCTCCCAGTTATAAGCTCCAAGAGCATGACCCCAAATGAGAAAACATCAGACTTTTCAGTCAATTTTCCACTTGACGCATATTCCGGAGCTAAATACCTGCATTAGCATAGGATTTAAAATTAAATTATAATTTGTAGTATTAGACCAACATGTGATGGCATAAGAAAGAATGTTGAACATGGATAGTTTTTATAATTATCATTTCTAAGTACTTGCCCTCTAGATTATTTGAATCAATAGATCTCACAAAACATTACAAATAAAATGTTCCTTATTTTAACGTACCCAAATGTCCCCATGACTCTTGTGGACACATGAGTGTAATTGTCGGAAGACAGCTTAGCCAACCCAAAATCAGCCACCTGAACAAAAAATGTAGAGCGTGATATAGTTCGGTACCTAGCCATTTTAAGTTTTCAAAACTAGGGTTCATTTTAGAGGACATACCATGGCTTCAAAGTTGAAATCAAGGAGAATATTAGCAGCTTTGATATCGCGGTGAATAATACGGGGATGGCCTGCGCAACCAAAAAAAATAAATAAATAAATATGCATGGTTATATCATAAATAGCCTACTAAAATGAAAAAATAAAAAACAATAATCATTAGGTTCAATGACACAAGTAACATATGTAAGGTTTGGATTTGGGAGGATGTAGGTTTGATTTGTACTATATCATTAACATAAATATAAAGAGAGAATAAGTTTTACGCGATACTTGTAAAACACTTGAAATCTGAAATGTTTCATTGTTTCTTTTGCAAAACTTTTTTTTTGTTTTGAAACTTTTTTTTTCTTTTTAGTTTTTTTCTTTTATTATTATTATTTTTAGCATGGTTAATGCGTATACAGAGCGTGTGCTTTCCAAGTAGTACATATATAAAAGTTTGAGGGAATCTCTTACAATCTTCATGAAGATAAGCAAGCCCTTTAGCCGATCCTATTGCAATCCGAAGCCGAGTTGGCCAATCCATAGTTGGAAGATCCTTTCCTGCAGCCATAAAATACTAAGTGTAATGCATGATGGGCAACAACAAATGAAGCAGAATTCATGTTAAGGAATAAAAAAAAAGTACCATGTAGGTGATGTTCCAATGTTCCATTGGGAACAAACTCATAGACCAACATTCTCTGCCCACCAGCAATGCAATACCCAACAAGTGACACTAGATGTTTGTGGTGAACCCGACTGATGATCTCCACTTCCGCTTGAAACTCTCTCTCTCCTTGTCCGCTTCCTGACTTGAGGCTCTTCACCGCGATCTCTTTCCCGTTAGGCAAGATGCCCTTGTGTACGTAGCCAAACCCACCCTGGCCAAGCAAATTGGCTTGCGAGAACCCACCTGTGGCAGTCGCAAGCTCGTCGTAGGTGAAGGTGCTCTTGTTGAACCCAAGCGAGAGAGCTGGTGAGGGAGGTGGCAATGGTGGGTGGCGCGGCCCCGAGAAATTTCCGCTCACCATTTCGCCACTGTTTAGAGGCGGCAGAGGAGGAGGAGGGGGTGAGGGCCATGCACCATGTGGTGAACCGGCCATTGCGCCTGGCTGTGACGGGTTGAGCCTTACCACATGGTCCGGTCCTTGTGGACCAATGTGCCAGTTTGGGTTCTGTGAACTGTTGTAGTACTTCTCATCTGTTCAAAACGTAACAAAATTTCAACTACGTATCAACATGGCAATTCCCTCACGCTATTGTTGCAAACAATTGAGTAATTCGCCACTTGTCTCATTTTAACCTTTAAACTAGTACTTTTCAAAATTTAGCTATACAAGTACATAGTTTTGTAATCTTCATTAACAAAAATTTTATTTTCGAAATTTAGCTATACAAGTACCTAGTTTTGAACTCTTCATTAACAAAAATTTTATTTAAATGGATTCTAGTGGTGAAAAGGAGAGTTGGGTTGTTGTCCCATCTGAGCCATCTGGCTCTGCCATTTTCTAGAGCTCCAAAATCAAATTCATTCACTTTTACTAGTGCCAGATTATGGCGTTTTATTAACAGAGAATTAAAATTGTATATTTCAAAAACGTCAAGAATGACTAAACCTGCAAAAATAAATATAAGAGGTCAAAGGAAGACAATCTTCGGTCCAGTAAAAGCAACCTTATTATAATTATTGGATTACTAAAAAATATTTGAAATTTATAACCTAAAGTTTTATCACGTAAAAGAGGTCAGGTAATGTATGATATGTACTTTAACAAAAGTGCTTGTTTTGTAAAAAAATTAGGGATGATTTACGTGGAAATCCCGTTATTAGAACTTCTTTTTAACCTTTTGTATCTGCCTAAATTGCATGAACATTCAGAACAGAATTCCCTTCTGCAATTCATATATTTGAAATTTAATGGCAAATCCTTGTAATGCAATTTAAAAATATAAATAAATAGATGAAAGGAAATTTGTGATTATTAAGTAAATTATGGTTTGTTTTCGCACCTTGGGGATCACCATAATACTGCATATGATCATGGTCGCGCTTTCTCTTCTTCCTCCTCGCGCAAATCATACACACGACGACCATTGCTAGCAAAAACAGCCCTATTCCCACAGTCGCTCCAATTATCAACCGCCGGGTGGACCCCGAAAGAGCATTCGAACTCGGCGAGGTATCGGTGGAGCCGGACGAATTCGATGGCAAAGCGTTACGTGATGGTGGCGGAGGCGGTATAGCGGCAGAAGAACGGGGCGAGGGAGGTGGCGGTGAGGCGGGATTGGTCTGCGGTGGCTGCGGAGGAGAAGGACTTGTATTGTTACTCCTTGGAGGTGGAGCAGGGGTGGGATCATTGTCAGAAGGTGGCGGTGGGGATGGTGATTTATCCACCGGGGGCGGCGGTGACGCCTCCGGAGGCGGGGAACTGGATGGTGGAGGCGATGGTGGTGATGGCGAAGATGATGGTGAGGGCGATGTCGATATCGGAGGTGGCGGTGGCGGTGGCGGTGGCGGTGGAGAGTCCGAGTCTGAGGTAGGGGACGGTGCAGTCTCAGAAGACATTGTTAGGTGATGAACTTCCGGCCAAGAGTTTTTGGTTCAGGAGCCTTCACCTCCACCGCAACTAGCTAATGACCTCAACGATCAAATTTCTCTGTGAATATGATGAAAACATCACCAAAAAAAAAAAAAAAAAAAAAAAGTAATTATCCTAGGAAACACAAACATAATTAATAAAACAAGCCATGCAAAATACATAAGAACGATTTTTCTTACATTTTATGTGTTAATTGAGACCATCAAGAGAAACCCAATTGATCAAAATGCAACCAAAAAAAAAAAAAAAGAAAATATTGTTTAATTTGAACTTTTGTTTAATTCATGCATTATGAATATAATTTTTGCCTTTTTGTTCTTTCTTTCTTGATTTGGTAAGAAAAAAAAAGGTACAGAATGTTTGTATTGAAAAAAAAAGTACCTGATTGAAGAGGATGCATGAGAGAATCCACAAATGACGAAAGAGGGATAGTTTTCCTTCCCCAAACGCGTCCTACAAAGAAGGGCCCTCTTAATTTTCTCAAACAACCTAATTTTCCTAACTTAGTTTGATTTAGTTTTACCTTTTACCATTTCTTTGCTTAATTAACCTTAGCATCCACCTCATAGCCCCTCATGTACATTCTGTAATTTTCCATTAAGTCCTCGTTGGTGACAAATTTTAACTTCCAATACAAAACTTTTCTCCTCAATGGACGCTTGACTTCACACTTGTATGAACACATACCCCAAATATAGGAAAAAAAAACAAGTTAAATGCAAATTAGAAACAAAAACCAATATAATGTCCTTTTTAATATACAAAATATTTCTTTACTATTCCAAGAATTTTGTTGTAGGGTATGAATATTTTAATTATAAGAATATGAAAATCATGAAAAATTAAATGAATTTTGACAATATAATAAAAGCTATTAAATATGTGACAACTAAATATGTTATCTTGGTGGTAGAGTATTTCACACTACCCAGTACTTATTTTTGGCTAATTATTAAGGTTTAACAAAAATTTTGGCTCCTAAGGAATTTAGAAATAGCTAAATCCAAGAATGAAGGAGAATATCCCCTAAGAGTGCCATAATTTCAAAATGTGTCCGCTATTACATTCCCTCCCCTATGGCTAATGTAGTCTTGCTAATAATATTAATATAGTAACCAAAAAGTAAGCCAAATAGTAATAAATTTAACATATTACACACTAATTATATTATTCTTCCTACATCAGATTTCAAATATGTTCCATATCCACCATTTTAATTGCTAGTAATTAAATTGAAATAAGTTTTGCTTCGTTCATAATTAATCAATTACTATCTCTTTATCTATTAAAAGAATTTTTTTTCTAAACAAATACAAGGCAAATGAAAACAAATACAAGAAATAGTTCCAAACCAGAAGCACTAGTCTCCAATTAAAATGAGTTGAGAAGAAATTTCAGAGTTGTCTTCAAAATCATCCTATGAATACCAAAAACAAATTTATAAAAGAAAAAAAAAATCAGAATCAAAAGACTACATGATCAAAGATAATTATCTTCATCACTCTCCACCAATTGTTAACCAACGGGTACAAGGCTGTTTATACAAGGCAGAATCCTCACAACTTGAGTGTTAATGTTCCTGATTATTTCAAGCTTCTCTTCTTTCACATGATAAGTACACAACTTATTTCCAGCAAGAAGAATCAACTTATTATCATTTACACAAGTCAATGCCCCCAACTCGTCTCCATCAACAGCAGAGCAGGCTTGAGGACTAAGGGGAATTCTGTACTTCAGGCCCATATTCAAGTCTCCGTATATCTCTATTGTCAGTTCATTTTCCTCCTTATGGAGCCAAATGTAGCACAACTCTTCGCGCATTGCCATCAGAGTGCCTTTCAATCCATTTCTTGGGGGAAGCGGATGCGTGCCGTATTGCTCGTCCTTCAGATAAAAGGCCAAAAGTTTGATCATCAAGAAAAGTCTCCCAAAAGGCTACTCCGTTCAAGAAGAATCCATCACCATTCAGGACCAAAGCATCCGGCTCCCAACACGCTGTTTCGGCAGTACTCCAAGAGTTTGACGGTGAAGAGTATATTTTGAAGTAAATATCTGGATGGTTAGGTAAAGGGATGGCACAGACAAGCTCGAAATGTGCTTTGAAATATAAGGCTCGAAAGCTAGTGCCACGGCTGAGTTCAGTCCGTGGAAGTATTTTTGGCTTGGGAAGCTGTATCCATTCCTTGTTTGCAGGGTTGCAAATGTAGTAATTGGTGTCGAAAGCTAGGACGCTTTTGCAGCAAAGCAAGCTGTTGCAAGAGGCGCAGATAACAACCTCTTCGGGCAAGAACCTGAGGTTGGGATTGGGAACGCCAGAAGCGGAACGGTGTAGTGAGAAGAAGAAGGGGGGCTTCTGAAGGGACTTTGACAAAAAAAAAATCCAGAGGTTTCGCGAAAAGAGTAAGATTACAAGTGAGCTAAGAAAGGCCTGGCGACCCAGTGGTTCCACTCTTTGCAAACTTCTCTAAACCTGCAGGGTGTTTTCGCTGGTAGTGAACACAAAACTTGCTCCTTCAAAAAATCTTGAAAGGTCATGTCCAGCTTATGCTTCCAGGATTTAGAAATTTCAGAGCAATCATCCATATCTTGATCGGTTTCTTCGCCTTGAAGTTCTTCTTGAACCTGCAATGAATTGTTAAAAGATAGATACCAACTTAGGCACATAATTGGGAAAATTCATAAGATAAAAATATTAAGTTCTAAAAAGAATGAGATTAAGTTTAGAACTATTATTTGTGACAAAACATAGAATGAACTTCATCTTGAAACTTTTCTTGGAAGTTTGTAAGCCCAATCGCTGATCCTTTTGCAGCTTCAAAATTTTAGTGATGTTACAAGCCAGGCAAGAACTTAACCTATATACATCCCTCAATGCAAGAAGAAGTTGTGCCTAAATTGTTGAATTCAAAGAAAGCTTTCTGTACCACTATTTGGATAATCACACACACAACGAATGAGATTAACACAAAACAAGTTTAGCTATTAAATTGCAATTTTCTATGTTTAGCACTCGAAGACCTCTTCTGATCCGCCTAAAATTCCACTGATCATGTTCACTTTCCTCATAAATGTCTTCATCGGAGTCGTTTCTTCGTCGGAGTCCATTTTTAGCAGTTTAGCAGATTCGTCTATTCTCTGTTAACCAAGAAAAGATGCCAATTTCAATATCAAATTACAAACAATAAAAAATTAAATGGAAAAACAAAATAGAGAAAAGACTATATATATATATATATTAGACAGAAAAATTCCATCAAATCACAACGTAATCTGATTTCTTGATTTCTTTACAATAAATGGTTAAAAAGCGCGTAAATATTCTTCGCTTTCATGAAAAATCGAACACACAGATGAAACTGAAACAGAGAAATGTTGTACATGCAAGAATCAAAAAGTGCTCAAGAAATCTCGCAAAAAAACTCTTAAAAGTGAGACCGGAGAAGAACAGAGATTGTGCTTTAATTTCTGGTATAAAAAATTCACTGTCCAACTGGAGAATGTAAAGGAATGTAAACGAAGTAAGCGCAAAGTGAAAGCGAAAGAGGATAACCGAACCTTCGGGAAAGGCTTCGCGAAATTGCTTGTTATGCAAGTCAGTCTCGCGGTTCAACTCTTATTCGTGTTGGTGATGATTTTCTGATTAATTATTCGCCTTTTATATTATTATCTTTTTTTATAAATGCGTTTTATATTATTTATTGTCTACCAAAAAAAGTTAATTTCTGTTTAAAAAGATAATTTTTTCCATTTTTAATAAAAATTATGGTAAGCTTGAAAAAGATAAAAGTACTTTTTTTTTTTCAAAAGAAAAAACCGAGAATAAAGGCACTAATGTGCAGTGGTGATTTATGCGCTTGTTTCCTTCTTTCTTTCTTTTTTTTGAAGGGTTTACGTGCTTGTTTCTAAATATGTATTTTTTTTTTATTTACAAGAATATCAGTAATGAAAATGTAAAGATATTCATTCAAAAAAAAAAGTAAAGATATTTTAATCCTTGATATAATGATTAAGTAATCAACCCTTAATAACAAAATCAGGAATGTCTTTGACACTTCCTATTTTACTTTTTACACATATTTTTTGTTAAAATTTATTATTATTATATTATCTATTAATAGAATTATTTTAAAGGACAAAAGTATTCAAAGAAATAAAGAAAGATTTCACTATTAAAAGAGTCTTACCACAAAAAAGTACATGATTTTCTTCTTCTCAAATCTCTGTTGGTTTTTTTTTTCTTTTCATATAGTAAAATTTATATTTAGTAGTTCTTGAAAAATATTGTACTTTAATTTTTTTTTTATTTTTTTAGTTATTTACATTTGAAAAATAACTAGTATTGTCATTGTGACACCCAAGCATTTCTAACACGTTAAAAATACAATAATTTAAGAATTACCTTAAGTAGAAATATGTGTTACAAAGATTAATGTTTAATCTCAGTTTTATGATAAAGTCCATAGAAGCAAAAAATGGGATTTTAAAAGTAAAAATTATACCATAGTCTTAAATGAAGGATGAATGATATGAAAAACAAGCTGGAAAGCTTAATTATTGCAAAATGTATTGCAATAAATATTAAGACAAAAATATAGTGTAAGAAAAATACTGTATAATAATATAAAAAATTATAAGTATTAGAATAATGCAGCATAAGAAAGTACACTGATAAAGTTTTACAGTATGAAAATTACACTGTAAAAGTAATACAGTGTAGGAATCATACTATTTAAGGTTAAGTAGTATATGAATTATATTATATAGTGGATGTAAATAAGTATGGGAGGTTGTGGGACCTCATCAATTATATAAAAAGAATAACGGCAGTATAGGAAAGATACTGTCAGTATAAATTTTGACTTTGTAAAAAATCTTTGTAGAACCCACCATGAACACCAAAATGAATGGAAAGTTGACACCAAACCCCTTAGGTGGCCCAATTATATATTGCCAAGTTAAGCCACCTTTTTTTTTTTTTTTTATCACAAATGGTGTGATGATGATGATGATGATGATGATTCATCAAAAGTTTATAAAAATCAAGTCTTATTTACTTCATTAAGGAACCAAAGTGCTCCATTTTTGTTATCCACAAAAAACGTCCCCTTTAGGCATTTCACTCTCAAGAAATTTTGATGATTTTCAAGCCTCTAAATCATGTTTGAAGCAAGTCTAAGTGTGGACAACCAAGAACAAGCAATTGTGGAGGTAAAACTCTAAACTTTTATTATGGTTTTTATGTTTTTCATTGGGTTTGACTTATGAATTGGATGGGGTTTTCATGGGTTATGTTATGGATTGTTGTCAAGGGGACTTTGAAAGATTTCAAGTAATGAAAAGGAAGGATAAGCCCGTAACAAGGATTAGGTAAAATTTTAGTATTTGAAGTTAAGCTAAAGTTTATGTTTTTATACATACCATATGTTTGATGTATGTTATAGACTATGGCATGTAAGATGGACATTATGGCATGAATGTTTTATGTTTTGTGTTGATGGTGATGATGATAGAAAGAAAGAAAGTAATAGCTTATGTTTAAAAGTAGGAAAATGTGAAACTTTGTATTAATTACAAAGTTTTAACTAGTTTCAAAGGAATGGGGTTTTGAGAGCCTTAGAGGCCAAATTATGTTTTAAATAAGGTCTGAAATTTGCAAACACAATGAGATAAACAACTTTCGTAAACAAAGTTTTGTAAATTTCTAAAAAGGCTAAATTGCAAAGTTTTTCAAAAATACGACAGATTTAAAAATCAATCAAAAAGTCTACTGTAATGTTAGAATTTTAGGATAGTTAAAATGTAAAAGTTATAGACCTCATTGAAACTATTAAGACAACGTAGATAGTTTGTAAAAACTCTACTCAGTTGAGGAGTTATGAATTTTACGAGATTTTAAGCATAAATGTCATGAAATGGAAACATTATGAAATGTTTAAAATTCGACCAAGGAGCTTTTGTAAGTTTTGTTCCTTGTGAAAAACTGAACGTTTTGGTACAAAATGGTCGTTTTTGGTCCCAGGTACAAAAATGTCAAGATTTTTATGTTTCGGGCCAAAACAGTAAATCGTGTGAAAACTGGGTTTTCACCATGGAATGCTAGGTTCTATACTACTATAGGCAGTGAGTAATCATAGACTCTAAGTTTTAAATGATTTAAAGTTTAGTCAAAGAAAGAAAAGAAACAAACGTTAGGGGCAAAAATGTCACGATTTTTAAGTTATAGTTTTGACAAAACAGATTAAATTGAAAAGGAAAACCATTGTTTTTGTTTTCTGTAATATTATGATAAATAAAGAAGTGAAAGTTATGTTTTAACGGGTTTTAAAAATTTTCTAAAAACCGATAAGGGCAAAACAATCATTTTAAGAAAAATGGCCAAAATGGACCCGAAACGTCCGATGTCATGCCCCTTAGCGAAAATTTTTTCGTAATATATAAGTAATGAAATAGTAAAGTTAAGCAAGGAGTTTTATAAAGTTACAAAGTTGACGAAAAACCCGTTAAGGGTAAAATTGTTATTTTTTAAAAAATAGCTAAAACAGAGTCGAACACTTCGAAGTAGCAAAATGCTCTTAAACAAAAAATCTTTCATAATACGTTAGGTAACTAACCTGTCGAGAAAGATGGTAAGACCAATTAAGAAACGTTAAAGTTAAGTAAAGGGAAAGGTAACTCGATGGGTTACAAAGCAAAGTGAAAGAAAGTAAACCAATGGGATACAAAGTAAAGGAAAGTGGCCTAATAGTATACAAGTTATATAAAAGGAATGAATGTTTAATGATTAAGTGATGTTATTAATCGAGTAGATTGGTATTATAAAAAGTTAACTAATAAGTCGGGTGTTATATGATTCAGACACAGAAGCCGACTAATAAAAGGAAAAGGAAGGAAACGAGAATGTTAGAGTTATAGACAGGTAAGTTCAAACGTCACCTATAGCATGAAGTAAATGATTTTCAAAATACTTATATATATATGTTTGCAAATGCGTTTGCAATTATTATGCAAGTTGTTTTTAAAGTATGCTTGTATTTGTTATGGATAAAGGTTTTAAAGTTTAAATCGAGATTTGCAATATACTTGCAACAATTATGTTTAAAGCATGATTGCATTTAATATGCATAAAGTTTGAAAGATTAAGTAAAGGTTTGCAATGTATTTACAATTATTATTTTTAAAGTATGTTTGCATGTATAATGCACAATGTTTTAAAGAGTATAAGTTATAATTTGCAAATGTGTTTGCATATGAGGTGTTAGCATATGATATGCTCACTAATATTAATAAGAAGGTAAAATAAAGATAAAATTGAAGTGTCATACCAGCCTCTTTGATGTGAGGTACACAAGTAAAATTAAAGTTATGACCTTCTTGATGTGAGATACACAAGTAAAGTTAAAGTTATGACCTTAGTGTTCGATGGTTTCAAGTCTTCCACAAGAGAAGCATCATGTTTATGATCTCATGATTAATGATATTGGTACAAACACTAAAGTTTGTTAGAAAAGGAAAGTTAAGGAACAAAGATAAAAAGCTTAAAGTAAGAAATGAATGTTTATAGGATGCTCATAATTAAAAGTTTATAATTGAGTATAAATGGAATCATGCATTTTGATTTTGCATGTATTCCTTGTTATGAAATTTTATATGATATGAAAAACATTCTAAGAAATATTTTACGTTAAATATTTATGAAAAACATTTTAATGTTTATAAAAAAAGGTTTATGAAGAACGTTTTAAGAAAAATGTTTAAGAAATGTTTTATGAAAAATGTTTTAAGAAAAAGGTTTTTAAGAGAAAAGCTTACAAAGTATATTAAAATGATTTGTGAGTTTATGTTTAAACTTACTGAGTGTAAGCTCATAAAAATTCCTTCATGCTGTAGATAGTCTTAAGGGTAACCAGTAAGACTTGTTTGAAGAGCTCGGTATAGCGGATGACAGATGTGAAGATTTAAGTATGGATACACTATAGTATGCTTTCGCTACTCAAAGAAAAGGTTTTCTCACTGTATGATATAGTGTTTTCAAAGTTCAAGAGAGTCAAAGTTCTAAGAAAATCAAAGTTTTAAGAAATGATTTTAAAGTTTTAAGATATATGTTACGAAATGTTTTATATAATTATTAAGTTTTGAGAAACGATTTGAAATAGTTTTAAAGTCAAGTGTTGAGCAATGGCTTAACTTAAGTTGCATCAGGAGTTGCAAGAGCTTTTGAGAATGTTTGAAAGAATCTTAAAAAAGAAAAATTTATTCAATATTTTTCTTACTAAGTAAGTGAGATTAAAGTTTAAGGAATGATGTATTAAGAAAGTTAAGTGACAACCTGAAAAGACAAGGCGTTACAATCATGCCCCTACTGAGGTTGAAGGCTAGCTCTGCCACTACACGTAGCAGTTCATGGTTGTTGCTTGTGAGACCGAGTAAGTGACAAATTGGGCATACATGGTCAAAAACATAAAGGGCTTTATTAAGCAATGAAATTGGAATTTATTAGCTTCAACTGCTACGATGTAAAGCTCTTATATGCTACAGCATAAAGCAAAAGTATGCTATAATATAAAGCTCTCACATGCTATAATTTTTGATTCCAACTACATTCTCAAGCACACTTAAGAGCAAATTATATGTTACGTCACGTTTTTAGAAAATGTGTTTATTTATGCCACATAGATGTAGTAATTTGGGTCTTATTTGTGTCAACCTAAATTTTTATGTCGAGCTCAAATGAACCCATATGTCATCCGATTAGTGAAAAAAATCTTTCAAATTTGTATAGTAACAACTAATATAAACAACTCAAGTGTTACTTTACTTATTTAATTCACGTATTTATATTTTATTTTATAAATTTAAACCATAAATAATATAATTTTTTATTTTATTTACATATTTTTTATATTTTTAATTACAAAACCAAATCAATTCAAGTTAATTTTGTGTCAATCATGTTGATATCAAGTTAGGTCGATTTTGGGTCATGGAACCACCAGAATGGGACTCCTTAGCAGCCACACCACCGCATATACTTAGTTTTTGTTACACTTGATGCCCTGATGACGTGTGATTTTGGCGATCTAAAAAGAATCTTGTAGTTGGTCTTTCGGAGCCCGCCACCACGGCCAAAAGTACACGAGCCACAAAAAGTGATCACCCTCTCAAACCTCTCATTGACTTCTCTCTTCTTCCTCTGCTAATTTCCTCTCTCTCGATTCTATCTGAGAAAGCTTTTTACAGAACTTTCCGATGTCATCGCCATTTTCTGTTTCCATGTCACTCAGAGCAGAGCTCTTCAGCTCCATAGCCAACTCCAACAGGCTCAATATTGTCCCCACAAGAACATTTCACTACAGTAAGCTCTGCTCTTCTTCACACTTTTTCTCTGGTTTGGTTGCTTAGACTTTCTCACTTTTTTTTTTCTTTTCTTGGGAAGGAAGCGTATGTGATTTGAGCAGAATAGGTTTTGCTCTCAGAGGAATTGTGGCTTCTGGGGTTTTGGTTATGGGCTCTTCTTTGGCAGCTCAACCTGCTCTAGGTTAGTTTTCTTGCCCATCTCTCAATGCGTAGTTGCATTTGAAGAATTTTATTGTAAGATATGAACAATATATATATATATATATTTATATATATATTCTATAGATTACTAGTGGAAAATATATTCTATAGATTACTAGTGGCGTTTTGCCAGATTTTTTTTTTAATGATTGAAAAGGGGCCACTATGAAAGAAATTAGAGATAGTTGTGTATTTCAATAAGTGAGGCAACTACATACTTCATTTATTGAGTACGATACGCATAATTTTATCGTAAAATAGGAACACAAGCTAAAATTTTTGAAAAAAAATTAAGGCTAAAATCAAAACTTTAAAAATCGTGTGAGGCCATGTCCCCCCATTCCGCATCATTAGGTTGGTCACGGCAAATTACACTCCTTAATAGTCATATATTTTCTTGAAGCTAAATGATCACTGATAAAGTATGGTGAACCAAATTCAGTTTAGTCCGACCCAAAAAGCTCGCGGTGCGACAATTGTAGTGAAAGAACAAATATGGGATTTTTTTATGAGATCGGTTAGATTTTCCAACAATCTGCAACGGTTAAAAACCGAGTTTTACCGAATCTCTGAACTTGCATCAGGGATATGGGGTGTTCTAGTTAAGCACGAATTTTGTTGCTGTCGGTGTTGAAAGATTGGAATTTAAGCCAGATGGCTATAATTTTTGGACACGGCGTGGTCGCAAAATCCACTATGTTGTATAAGGTGAAGGCTCTCCGGTTGTTCTTATTCACGGTCATGGTGCTTCTGCATTTCATTGGAGGTTTTTTGTTCTTATATGGATTTTATGCGTAATGGCTTATTTAAAGTTCTCAGCTTTTATTTGCAGGATTCAGATATGCCTTAACTTTATTTACCAGTGTTGATAATCATCAAGAAAGATTCTGCAAAAGCTAATAGATTTAAAAACACAAATATACCCAAAGGCACATTCAATAAGGTCGCAAGAGATTTATGGTGGTTCCAACTAGTGACCTTTCTTAGAGGCTTAATCTATTAATCGCCAAGAAAATGTTAAAGGGCATTTGTTTTTCCTTTCTCATACCCCAAACAGATTTAATCTCATAGAATATGTGAGGACCCTTTTCTTTTCCTAGAGAAATATCACTCAATTTTCTCAATTGTAATACAAGTATTTCACATTTAAGATATAAAGGCTAAAGTCAACTAACTCCTTGAACTCAAATGGTCAATTCCTTCCGAGAACATTCTGCTTGCTGTCATGCCATTCTGTTCGTTTCGAGCCATATCGTGTGTTTCTTAACCACGTTATGAGTCTTCTGGCTATTGGATGATTATTAGCGGACCAAACATAACAACTAGGATGATAGGCAGTGCTTTTAAGCTTATATGTTTTTGTTGTGCTTTTAGTCTCTTAAGCCTCCCTTTTGTTCCAATATGCAGGTATAACATACCAGAATTGGCCAAAGGCCACAAGGTTTATGCCATAGACTTACTGGGATTTGGGTGGAGTGAGAAAGCAATTATTGAATATGATGCCATGGTCTGGAGAGATCAAGTTGTGGATTTCTTGAAGGAGATAGTGAAAGAACCATCAGTTTTAGTTGGAAACAGGTAAATAATGTTCTTCGACATAAATAATGTACTTACTTAACTTGTCGCCGTTTTGTTCGCATCATGGAGGCTCAAGAAATGAGCTTTGAGATAATGAAATTCTCTAAATAGGAATTTTTTTGTCCTCTCATTTATAGACTATTGAACACGGCCAAGTCATAAATGAAGACTGTATTGTTGTTTGGTAGTACAAAACTAGAAATGTTATAACATTATTAATGATCATATGACATGGTGAATTTTCAGCCTTGGAGGATTTACTGCTTTGGTTTCAGCAGTTGGGTTGCCAGAGCAAGTTGTCGGAGTCGCATTGCTAAATTCCGCAGGACAATTTGGGGATCCAAATAACAAAACAAGCAACTCTGAAGAATCAACCTTACAAAAACTTATCTTGAAGCCACTTAAGGAAGTTTTTCAGCGTTTAGTGCTTGGATTTCTGTTCAGGCAATCAAAGCAACCAGCTCGAACCGAATCTGTCTTAAAACGTGTAAGTTACTCGCAAAGACTTCTCCTTTGCAAATAGTATGCTTAAGAATAGTTTCCAAAGTAATAACGTTAACCAAAATATGCAGAAAAAGAAGGTTCTTTTTTTTTGTTCACCATTTCATGTACGAACCAAAACAAAATTGCGAAATTAGCAGAATGAAAACACATGGTGCCATGAATATACAGGTGTATATAAACACTTCCAATGTAGATGACTATCTTGTGGAATCTATAACCATTCCAGTAGCTGACCCCAATGCTGGAGAAGTTTATTACAGGATTGTGTTAGCATGTTTCTCTTTTAATTGTTACATGTAACAAAACTTCTAAATCAACAGAAACCATGTATGTATATCTTCAAAATCTATAGACCCTTTTCTGTAAGTGAATTCTTCCTCACTTTTTTTTTCATGTCACTTGTTTCTGCACAGATTGATGGGCAGGTTCATGTTGAATCAGACACAATACACTCTAGACAGTGTCTTGAGCAAGATGTCTTGCCCACTTCTGTTGTTGTGGGGTGATTTGGACCCTTGGGTTGGCGCTGCCAAGGCTAACAGGATCAAGGAGTTTTACCCGAACACATCGCTCATAAATTTACAGGCCGGGCATTGCCCGCACGATGAAGTCCCGGAGCTTGTCAACAAGGCTCTACCGGACTGGTTGTCTACTTTGCCCACACAAGTCTTTCTCCAAACAGTTCGAGCGCCCCAAACGTTTTTTTGCTGTATTAACCTTCATCAATAGTATAGGTTATATATAGTTGTGAGATGTAACCTGATTGTAAATTCATTGAATGACAAAAGCTTTGATTTTGATTCTTTTTATTTTAATTTCTTGTCACTCTCTGTAAGGAAGTGCAATTTGTCACAAAACTGTCCCTGTGGGATTATGTATACTGATGTATTCTTCAATTGAATATACTTAGATCAAAGTTGGTTTTTAATTTTCTTTTTCTTTCAGCCCTTACTAATACAATGATCAGGAAGTTGAAAAGTAGTTGTGAGACATGTGAAAGCAATAAAAACAAAGAAAGAAAAAAGAGATTTTGAAGATTATCTTCCTTTGACTAACTAGCTATGCCAACACAAGTCTTGAAGATTTTAATACAATGATGTGCTCAACTACCGCTTTGTAGAATATATATATTTTCATATCAGAAACAGGGAATTGTTTAGGAAATTGAACCTAGACAGGAAACATTCTATGTTCATAATATCTAACAATAATATAGTAATAAGAATTTTTCTTTTTTGGAAAAAATATGAAAAAAAATTGCAGTTAGGTAAACCTTTATTTTAAACTTTTAATTTTGTATCAAATCAATGGGTTTTACAAATTTTATTCATTTGATGAGATTTTGACTAAATCTAATATTTAGAAACATTCATATATTAAAAGCAACAAAATTATCTTATGCAAGAGTATGAACTATAAAACATATAAAAAATAAAAAACAGAAATGATATCATCAAACCTATTTTTTCATCTTCTTTTCCTTTTTTTTTGTTCGAAAAAAAAATATGTTTTAAATAGTGATACCGAACGAGACCCAACTGTATGCAAAGATGAAAGAAAAATCCAAGAGGCCACGTCATATTTTCTTTGACTTTTTGATATTGCAGGAGGTGGCAACTAATGGCATCTTGACCAAGGAATGAATCCTGGATGGCAGGTGTGAGCACTGATATTATTTAAGAATAATAATGTTGAGCTTTCATTAAACCCCATTCCTTATTTTACAACTAAATTTCTCTGGTCAAGACATTCCGATGGCTGAGAAAAGTAAGATTTTGGTAATAGGAGGAACTGGTTACATTGGAAAGTTCATAGTGAAGGAAAGTGCTAAAGCCGGGCATCCCACTTTTGCACTTGTCAGAGAGACCACAGCTTCTAATCCTGAGAAGTCAGAACTAATTGAGAGCTTCAAGACCTCTGGTGTTACGCTACTCTATGTATGTGCTAAAGAAAATTTTGTTTTTTTATCACTTCTACGTGGTCCTTCATGAGAATTCTCTGTTTTGAACGGTTAGACATGCATCAGGTTCTGTTAATTTTGTATACTTTTAACATAATGAAGTGATTTTGATTAGATCCGATCTCCAGAAACATTATCTTGCAGTAGAAAACTCCGGTATTTAACGGGTCTTTTCCTTTTTTTGGCAGGGAGATATCTATGATCACAACAGCTTGGTGGAGGCAGTAAAGAAAGTTGATGTGGTGATCTCCACTGTAGGGTTAGGGCAGATAGCTGATCAGTTGAAAATAATTGCTGCTATCAAAGAGGCTGGAAATATCAAGGCAAGCTATATTTCACTCAATAGTTTTGTCACCTTCTTCTCATAATAGATTCTGTTGTGTTATTGTTGAAACTGAATTGAATATATGGCCATGTTTAATCACAACATAATGTCAGAGATTCTTGCCATCCGAGTTCGGAGGGGACGTGGACGGCGTCGATGCTGTCGAGCCAGCCGCAACCCTTTTTAGGTCCAAAGCAAACATCAGGAGAGCCATAGAAGCTGAAGGAATCCCATACACCTTAGTTGTGTCCTTTAGCTTTGCAGGCTATTTCCTGCGCAATTTGGGGCAATCTAATGCAACAGTTCCTCCCAGGGACAAAGTGGTCATTTTAGGAGATGGAAATCTCAAAGGTATATTTTGTAAAGTCATAAACTACGAAATATAGTTGTTGGTTGTATCTCTGATTGAATTTTTTATCCCTTCTTTTTAAGGTGTGCATGTGGAGGAAGAAAATATTGCTACTTATACTATAAAAGCAGTGGAAGATCCAAGAACCTTGAACAAGGCCCTTTACTTGAAACCCCCTGCCAATATCTTGTCCGTCAACGATATTGTCTCCTTGTGGGAGAAGAAGATTGGCAATACCCTGGAGAAGATTTATATCCGAGAAGATGAGCTTCTCAAGAAGATACAAGGTGAGTAAGAACTTCTACTGCAAAATTTCAAGTTAATAGGGTATTACCTGTTAAAGCTTGATAAAGATCAAGAGCTTTCTACGGTACAGTATTTTTACCGGCAGTCCATGTTCTAAATGTTATATTTGGTCAAAATCGCGTCGAAAAAAATAAATGAAAAATTGACATAGAACCTGATAAAGATATGATGGTCTAAAACAATGCCTCTTGGTAAAAAAATTGTCATCTAAAACTTACAAAACATCAAAATTAAAACTCCTCAATTGGGCACCCAAATATGGAAATGTTGTACAATTTCAATTTGTTATGTTCTATTATTTTCTTCCCCTCATAAGAGTAACAAAGACTAAAATGTTAAATGAAGGTTGGGATTAGTAGTTCTGATTTCTATTTATTATTATTATTATTTTTTTTCTTGCAGAGTCTCCATTTCCTGTCAACCTGATTTTGTCAATTCGGCTTTCTTCACTTGTGAGAGGAATCGCTTCAATCTTAGAGACTGAGTCTTCTTCATATGTGGAGGCTACTAAGCTTTATCCAGAGGTGAAATACACCACAGTGGATGAATATCTTGACCGGCTGGTCTAGAATTTATGAAGCCTATACAAATATGTAACACTAGAGAATAAGAGTCTTCACATCTTTAGACTCTGTGACATTATCATTACTTTTACCTTTGTGCTTTTGTAACGAACTCCGTGGGGTGATAATAAGAATGGGATGCATTTTGGCTTTTTGTGATTTTTTCTTGTTTGGTTAAGAGAATTTAGTTGAGGAAATGTGTTTTATTCAAAGGCACTTATCATCCATATGGCCCCAATTTTGGCCCCTTCCAATTTAAAAAGAGTAGTTAAGATAACCTTATGTGTATGATATTGTCTTTTCTTCCTGATCAAACACAATAAAAGAAATGTTCTCTCACCTTTTCATCATCCTCACCAAACATGGGCTAAAGTTCCAAACAAGGCTTAGTAGTTTCCCACCTTGTTCATATTGTTCTTTGTGCTTTTGTTTAATGATTGAAACTGAACGGAACACGTGGTGAAACTTTCTTGATAATGAAATGCCAGAGATTTCTGCCATCTGAGTTCGGAACAGATGTCGATCGAGCCCATCCCATCAAGCCAGCCGGAGCCTTTTTCTGGAACAAATCAAACATCCAAAGAGCCATAGAGGCTGAAGGAATTCCATACACCTTTGTCCTGTCCTATGGCTTTTTAGGCTATATGCTGCCTGATGTGGGTGACTCTGATGCATATGTCCCTCCCAAAGTGAAAGTACAAATTCTAGGAGATGAAAATTGCAAAGGTTTGTAAGAGAAAAAGCCCATCTATTTATTACCTTAAAATTTGGGAATTAGTTAATATGATTTCTCTCTTTTTCAGGTGTGTTTGTAGAGGAAGAAAATATTGCAGCTCACACTATAAAAGCAATGGAAGACCCAAGAACTTTGAACAAGACCCTTAAATTGAGGCCCCCTACCAATATATTGTCCTTGAATGAGATTTTCTCCTTGTGGGAGAAGAAGATCAACAAGTCTCTTGAGAAGATTTATATTCCAGAAGATCAACTGCTGCAGAGGATACAGGGTCAGTAAGAACAATTTCACGAGTAAACTACTAGGATTGTTCCTATTAGCTCATGCTTATTATTAGAAGACAAAAGTTCAGGTAAGAAAATTGTCGTTTTAAAATTCTAGAATACTTCTTATTAGCTCATTCTTGTTATTAGGAGACAAAGAAGAACAAAGTAAACAACTAGGATACTTCATATTAGCTCATGGCTGCTATTAGACGACAAAGAAGATACATGTAAGAACAATTCCACTAGTAAACTAATAGGATACTTCTTATCACCCCATGCTTGTTATTTAGAACATAAAGAAGATATAAGTTGTGAAAGATTAAAAAATTAATACTTCCTTTATTGGGTTAGTATACAAAATTTCACTTGAAATGAGCAGATTTAAGTAATTTTTCTTTCAATCGTGGTTTTGGCTTTTATGCAGAGTCTCCCTATCCTTTAAACCTGACATTGTCCCTGTGCCATGCGAATGTAACGCCCATAAGTTGGGGTTAACAGTTTTTAATAAATTAAATAAACATCAGAAAATAAAAATAAAACAAATTTAACCGAGACTTAAATGAAAACTCTCAAAGTAAAATAAAAATATAAACAATAATAAAACCACAGTTTAATGTAGCACCTTAAATTAATAATATAAAACCATCATCATTTTCATTTTGACCCTCAATATATCTTCATACAGTCACATAAACTAAAAATGTTATAACATTATTAATGATCATATGATATGGTGAATTTTCAGCCTTGGAGAATTTACTGCTTTGCTTTCAGCAATTGGGTTGCCAGAGCAGGTCGTCGGAGTCGCATTGCTAAATTCTGCAGGACAGTTTGGAGATCCAAATAACAAAACAAGCAAGTCTGAAGAATTGACCTTACAAAAAGTTATCTTGAAGACATTTAAGGAAGTTTTCCAGCGTTTAGTGCTTGGATTTCTGTTCTGGCAATCAAAGCAGCTGGCTCGAATCGAATCCGTCTTTAAAAAGTGTAAGTTACTCGCGAAGACTTGTCCTTTGCAAATAGTGTGCTTAAGAATAGTTTCCAAAGTGATAACGTTAACCAAAATAAGCAGAAAAAGAAAGTTCTCTTTTTTGTTCACCATTTCATGTACGAACCAAAACAAAATTGTGAAATTAGCAGAATGAAAATACATAGTGCCATGAATATATAGGTGTACATAAACACTTCCAATGTGGATGACTATCTTGTGGAATCTATAACCATTCCAGCAGCTGACCCCAATGCTGGAGAAGTTTATTACAGGTTTGTGTTAGCATGTTTCTCTTTTAATTGTTACATGTAACAAAACTTCTAAATCAACAGAAACCATGAATGTATATCTTCAAAATCTATAGACCCTTTTCTGTAAGTGAATTCTTCCTTACTTTTTTTTTCATGTCACTTGTTTCTGCACAGATTGATGAGTAGGTTCATGTTGAATCAGACACAATACACTCTAGACAGTGTCTTGAGCAAGATGTCTTGCCCACTTCTGTTGTTGTGGGGTGATTTGGACCCTTGGGTTGGCCCTGCCAAGGCTAACAGGATCAAGAAGTTTTACCCGAACACGTCACTCGTAAATTTACAGGCCGGGCACTGCCCACACAACGAAGTCCTGGAGCTTGTCAACGAGGCTCTACTGGACTGGTTGTCTACTTTGCCCACACAAGTCTCTCTCCAAACAGTTTGAGCACCCCAAACATTTTTTTTGCTGTATTAACTGTTGGAAAATGGCAATCGGGTGAATGACAAAATTGATGCTCATTGGTGGAGATTAATGGAGGTCATAAACCTCAAGTTGTAACACCCAAATGCATGGTTAATAGGAGATTATGAGCTTCATAATCATAGAAAATGAAAGGTTACAACCGACGGTTTAATAGGAGATTATGAGCACCATTATCATGGAAAATGAAGGATTGCAACCGATGTCATTATGCACATAAATCCTGGATTGTAACTTCCATTCTTTTAAGCCCATATATAGCACTCACCTCCACATGTTTTTTTTTTTAAAAAAAAAAGTTACATAGAATTTGCACTCATCAAGTCATAGAGAATTTTCTTTGTTTTCACATTCTACCTAGTTTGTTGTAGTTGTTTTTTGGTGATAGAAGAAAACACTGTTTTAAGTTCGCCGAAAACGGTATCCGATAGTGCTTAAGATTCTGTTGCTAGTCATTGTATCCTGGGAGACAGACATCCGTCGAAACCTCGTGCACAACCGGAGGGGACGAATCTGTTTTAAGGAAAACGTGTGCTTCACGTGCCTCGACCATTCATCTGTTCAATTACCGCTTTGTTTCAGTTAAAGTTAAAGTTGAAGTTGAAGGTTTTATTATACCTTTTTCATTATTTTCATGTTTGCAATTGTAATTTGTTTGTTTTATCACATGCTATATATATTTTGTTTAACAATCTTAAAACAAAAATCTCTCTTGAGGACGAACAGTTGTTGGAACAAAAGGAATAGTCATTATAAATTCCTTCTCATATTTGGTTTTGTTAATAGCTTGATTGCATGTTTTGATTCTGTTTAATTTCCTATATATGTTTTGGTACATTACAATTTTGACATCAGTTATATAACGTTTGTTTATGTTATTCATTATATAATTTTTTTTTTGGTATTTTAACGTTTTTAGATTATATATATGATAGTTTACGGTTTTGTTTGTTTAGATTATATAAACTCTTATATATATAAACGTTTGTTATTAATGTTTGAAAAACGTTTTTGTTATATATATATATAAACGTTTGAGTTAGATTATAAATGTTCAGTATTTTTATATATATATATATATACCAAAATTTTTTTTAAAAAAAAGATGTTTTAAAAAAAAAAATTTGACACGTTTCATTGCATGGCTTATTAATAACATTGGACAGGTTCTTTGATTCGTATGAATGGGTTTTGATTCCTATATGTTTATATATAAACGTTTATGTATTTGTTTATATCATTTATGTGTATAAATAGTTAAAATTTGTTTGTTCTTTAGTTATCTTTGATTGATTTATACATAAATTTGATATTTGATTGTATGTTGTTGATTCTGTTTGATCGCATAGGTTGTTTATAACTTTTTCATTTCCTATATGTTGCTGTATATATATTATTGGTTTCATTATTACTACGACTATATACATATAAAGGTTGTAAACAGTTTTGGTTTTTATTTATTTATTTATTGTTTATTTCATATTATCTAAAACATTTATGTTTTGAATAAACAACGTTTATGTTTTAAAACATTTACATTATACATTTATGTTATTTTTTTTTATTATCATTATATATATGTATAGTAAGTTTACTGTTTTTTTTTAACTTTTATAACAATTGTTTCTTTTCAAAAACGTATATACCTATCACAATGTTATTCTACGGTATCTATAAAGAGTGTTATATAATTTGTTTGTTTTGTTTTGTTGTTAATAATAGCTTGTTTAACTTTTTGTTATTATCAATCTGTTTTTTTAATTTTAAAGGAAACTAACTTTGGTTCCATTTTCAATTGAAGTTCAAGTTCAAGAAATGGGTGATAACATGCATGTTATTCCAACTAAGAATATTCTAACTGGGAGCACTTCTGAGACACCAATGCTGTCTCCTAGTGTTCATGTCTCGACTTCGACATAACCTCTGTTGGTTACAGTTCCTGTTAACCACAATGAAAAGCCTGAAAAGTTTAATGGACTGAATTTTAAAACTTGGCAACAAAAGATGTTGTTCTATTTGACAACACTGAATCTTGCGAGATTCTTAAAAGAGGATCCTCCTACTGTTAGAGAGGATGAAACAGATGCACAAACCTTGCTTGCTGTTGAAGCATAGAAGCATTCTGACTTTTTGTGCAAAAACTATATTTTGAATGGCTTGACTGATGCACTTTATAATGTGTATAGTCTGAAAAAAAGGCCAAAGAAGTGTGGGAGTCTTTGGATCATAAATACAAAATAGAAGATGTTGGTGCTAAGAAGTTCATAGTTGAACGGTTCATGAACTACAGAATGGTGGATTCCAAGACTGTAATTAGTCAAGTTCAAGAACTGCAATTACTCATTCAT
>CAMOHE010048350.1:0-17858 GCA_946598075.1 Artocarpus hirsutus
AATGTCAACATAATTGAGGGGACAAATGGGGTAAGTTATAGAAGAAGATGAAGGAAGCATTAAAAAGGTGGTTGAGAAAACATATCGATGTCTCCTAGTAGTTGAGGTGAATTAATTCTATGTCTCCAAATGATAAGGATGCTATTTAATTGAGCATTAATGTAGTGGGACAAGGTTGGTAGAAGTAAGTGATTGGTAGATTTAAAATATTTACTACGGAGACTTAGTAAGAATACTAAAGTGGCATATTTATTCATATGATTTTGTCAAAAATCATACCCGTTAAAATAACAGGTGTTTCATGTAGCTTTCTCAAGGACCTCCAAATACAAGCATTCCAACACAACGTGATGAGAAATAATTTCATATCTTATGTTTGAATATTTAAATGTTATAATTATTTGAGGATGAGTCGAATCGGTTGTTCTAGCATTCTAATTTATACAATACATAAGAAAAATAATTGGACAAAACAATTCTCTACACTCGCTAATAATTTATCATAACAATTGCTTTATATAAAGTTCTTTGACCCCAAAAAAAAAAAATGAGAAAAAAGAAAATGTTATTGTTACTAAGTGCTACGTGCCCAAGGCACATCTCTGATACTAGTGTAAGAGATAATTCAAAAAATAAGTTGTTTCGCTTAAGGCAATACTTGTATTTGTTCTATGTATAGTTATAAATGTTGTTATTTATCACTTATATCACGTGCTTAAGGTCATTTAAACAAAAGCAAAAACTCAGTTGTTATTTCTCAATATGCTAGGCATTAGTTCCAAGAACCACAATAAAACAAAGGTCATTTTCACAAGACTCATGACACCTTTCTCAAACTAACATTAAAAGATCTTTAAGATGACATTTAACTCAAATGCCAGAATATGTATGTTTTTAAGACATTATTCTAAAAACATGTTGTAAACTTATATTTACGTTTAAAAATGATCATCACATGGCTTTGACCAAAAATGCACCTGTCATATACCCCATAAGGTTAAAATGATTATTAGGTTTTGCTTTTTGACATCTGTCGACCTCTGTCATTTATTTAATAAAAAAAATACACCGTGCTATTACATTTCATTTAATAATGTTTAAACAAGGATCTTATCCATTTATACACCCACTTTCCACATTATCAACCAAAGAAAAAGAATACAAACAAAAGCAGAAAAGCTACCCCAGACATGCGGCCTATGACGGAACCATTTTCTTCCCCTATTAAATTTTTTGAAATTTGAATTCTCATTCCAATTTTGCAATTTTAAAATTTTAGTTATACTCATATTTTGAAGAAAAATTATATCCACCCCTACAAAATGATCGAAATATGTTGTACCTTTATAGAATAAGTAAAGTATTGTGTTGTAATTATATAAGAAAATTTATGGCTGTGTTTTGCTCAACAATTTAAAATATAATTATGTTTTAATTTAATAAAATACTATCTTTAATTTTGCTCTAATACCCTTAATGAAGTAAAGTTCTATAAAACACTATCTTTAATTTTGTTATAGTACCGCTATTAAAAAAGTTTCGGCTCCACCATGTTTCAAAATTGTAGAAGTTTTGTTACAAGTTGTCTTCCAGCTCCATTGCGACAGGTTTTGCTCTTTTATAATTATGTTTTAACAAGTTTTGTTACACACCCTTCTACCAGATTTCATGCATTTTCACTTAATATTGATAATATGTCTCTTATACATCTAAACACCCATTTTCCACGTTCTCGATGGAGGAAAAAAGCCAGAAGAAGAAAAAAAAATGGAGAAAAACTACCAAGACATGAAGCACATGTGGCGGAGACACTTTTGCCCGAACTAAATATTCGAAATTTAGCTTTTCCATTTTCTTTTTTTTTTTTTTTTTTTTTTTTTGCAATTTCAAATTATAGTTGTGCACAAATTTTATAAAAAAAATTGTTATGCCTCCACAAACTAACTGAAATATGGCATTTTGTTCTTATTTTGCAAGAGAATTTATTTCTGTGCTTCCCTCAATAAATGAAACTATGCTTGTCTTAATTTAATAAAAACCTAATCTTCAAAGGTTTTTCTTTTTTTTTTAAAAAAAATAGTACTTCTGCCCCGTCATTGCGTGCAGCAAATCGAACGACAAAATGCTAAAATCTTGCGCGCATCTCTTCAGATAAAGGACCTGTTTACGGATATCGCGAGAATCATGGCAAAGGAGGAATGAAACAAAGACAAAAAAATAAAGTTGGCTTGCACCACGTTATTTATTTATTAATTTATTTTTACCTTTGTGGGAGCTGCTCCTCTTCTAGAGTTGATTAAATGAACATTTTGTGTTTGGGTTTCCGTTAAAGCATCCTTAATATATATATATATATATATATTATTATCTTGTCGACAGAAACATTATTGGATAGCTAAGCTTAAGCATCTCCAATAAAATAAATTTTAGCATTTAAGTGTAAAAAGATCTTCAATACAGTGTTATTTTTAGTTTCAAATTTACCTTATGTTCTATTTGGTGGTAAAATTTACCATCAAATTTAACATATGACAAATTAGACATATAATGTCAAATGGTTACACATATTTCTCTCTTAATTATTCAACGTTGTCATCTTCAAGTTATTTTAATATAAAAAATTTACTTTTACAAATTTTGAGCCTTAATAAAGATAGATATAATATCTAAAATAGCGTTATACTTTAGAGCATAAAATAAAATAGTGCATCAATTATGCTATTTCCACACTTTTTACTTATGAAGATAACGTTGGTATTAATATTTGCTTTGGAGCTAGTTTCATGTGTGTTTGCTTACCTCTTAATCTATTTATGCCTGACCAAATGTAAGTAACCGATCTCTGTGGCCTTTTAAGTCTTTAGTTGGGAGTATGTACATCAAGTAGCAGAAGTATAACGTCAAATTTTCCGCCATTGAAAACGAAAAAGTGTAGTTGCAAAGTGATCAATTCCTCTAGTTTAGTCAGCAGCTAAATAAAAGAAACAGACACAAAACGAAGTTAAAAATTTAATTGTAACACTCTTATATCAATATTTTCATTTCTTTTCTTTTCTTTTCTTTTTTTTTTTTTGTTTTTTCTGAACGAAACTTTGGATCAAATTTCAAAATATGTTAAGTAAACTTTTTTTTTTTTTTTAGTTCCATATAATAACACTTATGATTGTGATGAATTGTGTGTGAAACTATAGTGCTGAGTGCTTTACCTCCCAACTCTGAATAATATAAACTACAAGTGTGAAAAAGAACGAAAGAAAATTTTAAACAAATTATATTCTTTATAGTACTTTATTGAATGACTAAAACTACTAATTAAATTCAAAGCTGAGGGATTTAATAAATATTTTGCAAAACAAAGGATAAGAAAAGGAATGATCATATTCATGGAATCACATCTCTAGGTTTTAGAATATAGAGTCATGCATAAAAAATTTGGGTAGTTTAGCACGCGTTGAGCTAAAAGATAACTAATAAAAATGGAAGTTTTATGTTTTCATCACTGCTACACTGAGAACGAGCCATGGAATTTCTAAAACAACATCGTGCAAATATCATGTTGGTTGTAGAAACAACATGGAGGCACCTGAAAAAAAGGGTGTAGAGTTTCTTCTGTTGCAATGTGGAGCTAAATCAACCTAGCAAAATAAGAAGAAAAGAAAAAAAGGAGAATAGGGGGGGCCAGTGGCCAAGCGCCGTGGCGCCCAAAATGAGAGCCGCAGCGCCCGTCCAAAATTCTAACCAGCACCACGGTGCCCAAAATGAGGGCCGCGGCGCCTGCCCGAGTGCAAACCAGCGCCACGGCACCGGTTTGGAGTGCCGTGGCACACAGAGTCTGTCTTTTTGTGATTTTTCTGTGTAAAAGTTGGGATTTTGAGGCCCAAAAAGGGAAACTACAAGGGTTTCTTATTAGTTGTTATTTTTCTCTTCTTTGGTGTATAAATAGACATAAGGTGGCTAGGATTGTGAGAGACTCAAATTTGTGTGACTTTGAGAGGGTGGCATTATTTTGTGTGAGGCATATTTTTGTGAGAGCTCCATTGTTGAGAGGGAAAAAATTCCCACAAAGGGTGCTAGGTAGAAAAGAGATTTGAGAAACACTATTTGAGAGTGTGTGATAAATTTCTCTTGTAATTTATAATCTCCTTCATTATAGTGGAATCTACAGTGGCAGAAACAGGACACAGTCTCAAATTTGGACTAACCTATATAAAAATTTGGTGTCTCTCTTTTCGTCTTTTCTCCAATTTCTTTTCTGCAATTATTCATTCTTGCGATCCTTAAAATTAAGAGGCGCCTAATTCCCCAACAACTGGTATTAGAGCGGAGGTTTGGATCAAGAACGATGACGGGAGAAGAAGGTTTGGCAGTCGTTATCATCAAATTTGATGGTTCAGATTTTTCCTCTTGGAGGATGCAAATTGAAGACTACTCCGAAGGCATGAAGGATGAGGAGTAGAATCTCCTTGATAGACAGGTGCTGGGTGTGATTCGTTGACCCTATCAAAGAATGTGGCCCACAATGTTGTGAAGGAAAATACTACAGCAGGGATGATGAAGGCTTTGTCAGAGATGTATGAGAAGCCCTCAGCTAATAACAAGGTACATCTCATGAAGAAGCTCTTTAACTTAAAAATGCCTAAAGGTGCCTCGGTGGTAGAGTATTTGAACAATTTCAACACTGTCCTAAACCAATTGGTCTTAGTAGAGATTAAATTTGATGATAAGATCAATGCCTTAATCCTCTTGGCCTCGTTGCCAAATAGCTTGGAACCCATGAGGGTGGCCATTACCAATTCAATTGGGAATGAAAAACTAAAGTTTGTTGATGTCAGAAACTCTATTCTAGTGGAAGAAGTTCGTAGGAAGGATTCAGGTGAAGCCTCTACGTCAAACTCAGCCCTTAATGTTAGGAAACTTGAGAGGCATTCCAACAGGGATAATGGCAGGAGAGGCAAGTCGAGGAATGGTAGGAGTATGGAGTGTTGAAATTGTGAGAGAACTGGCCACTTGAAAAAGAATTGCAGGGCTCTAAGGAAGAATGAAGACAAGAATAATGACGCTGCAAACGCCGCCACAGAAGAGCCATAGGATGCCTTAATCTTGTTTGTTGACAATTCATTTGATTCGTGGGTGATAGATTCAGGAGCATCATTCCACACCACTACACACCGTCATGTCCTAGAGAATTATGTTGCCGAAAATCATGGTAAGGTTTATCATGCTGACGGAGAATCTTTGGATATTGTTGGCATTGAAAATATCAGTTTGAAAATGCCTAATGGGTCTGTGTGGAAGTTTCATAAGGTGAGACATGTTCCCAAACTAATGCGCAACTTGATTTCGGTAGGGCAACTAGATGATGAAGGATACAATATGACCTTCAATTGTGGAGGTTGGAAAGTCATAAAAGGAGCAATGGTTGTTGCTCAAGGATGCAAGGCTGAAACTCTCTACATCAACTCTAGTTGCAGAGATACCATAGCAGTTGCTGACTCTACTGCTAGCACTAAGCTATGGCATAATAGGCTCGGTCATATGAGTGAGAAGGGAATGAAAGTGCTTCACTGCAAAGGAAAACTACCATAATTGAAAACCGTTGATCACAGTTTGTGTGAAGCCTACATCTTTGGCAAACAGAAGAGAGTGAGTTTCTTAACAATAGGTAAAGGCCTAAGTCTAGGAAATTAGAGCTAGTTTGCACTGATATGTGGGGGCCTGCAACAGTGACTTCCCTTGGTGGTGCAAATTATTATGTGCCGTTTATTGATGACTCAAGTAGGAAGGTATGGGTTTACTTTCTAAAAAACAAATCTAATGTCTTTGATGCTTTCAAGAGATGGAAAGCTATGGTGGAGAACGAGATAGATTTGAAGGTGAAGTGCTTACAGTCTAACAATAGGGGAGAATACTTAGATGAAGATTTGAAGCAGTACTGTGTTAAGAATGGAATAAAGATGAAGAAAAACATTCCAAAAAAACCACAACAAAACAGGGTAGCTGAGAGGATGAATAGGACTCTGAATGAGCGTGTGAGAAGCATGAGGTTGCATGCGGGGCTATCGAAGTCATTTTGGGCTTAGGCAATTACTGTAGTAGCTCATCTAATCAACAAAAGTCCATCCATACTGCTGAAGTTCAAGCTACCAGAAGAAGTATGGAGCGGTAAAAAGGTTGACCTCTCTTGCTTGAGAGTATTTGGCTGTGTTTCCTATATCCATATTGATCCTGCTATTAGAAGTAAACTTGATGCAAAGTCTAAGAAGTGTTTTCTGGTTGGCTATGGTGGACTTGAGTTTGGTTATCCTCTTTAGGATGACCAAAATCGAAAATTATTTAGAGCAAGGACATGATCTTCAATGAAGGTGTTCTATACAAGAACAGAGAAAACACTAACTCTAGAAGTTCAAGTTTTGAAGGTAAGAAGCCTGAGGTGATTCTATTGAAAGATCTTCCTGAAGTGGAGGTGCAAAATCCAGAGGTCGAAGATCAAGAGAACATAACTCTAGAGGGAAACCAGAGCACTGCTGCCACTCCAATCAGGAGATCAAGCAAGACTATCAAACCGCCGCAGAGATACTCCCCTTCTCTGCATTATATTTTGTTGACCGATAGAGGTGAACCAAAGAGCTATGATGAAGCCGTGGAGGCTAAAGATTCAATCAAGTGGGAGTTAGCCATGAGGGATAAGATGGATTCCTTAATGTCCAACAAACATGGCAACTGGTAGAGTTACCACAAGGCAAAAAGGCCTTGCATAACAAATGGGTATACCAGATTAAAGATGGAACTGATGGCAGCAAACGGTGTAAGGCAAGGCTAGTGGTAAAAGGCTTTTAGCAGAAAAAGGGCATTGACTTTAACGAGACTGAGAAACTGAAGTTGTGTGCAACTTCAGTTCGACTTCTCCATGAGATGTGAGAAGTTGTTGCCACTGTAGTGGAGACATGGTGAATGATTAGTCTCCAAGTGGGAGATTGTTGCAATGTGGAGCCAAATCAACCTAGCAAAAGAAGAAGAAGAAGAAATGGAGAATAGGGAGGGCAGTGGCCAGGCGCCATAGCGCCCAAAATAAGGGTCGCGGCACCGGTCGGAGTGCAAACTAGTGTCGCGGCATTGGTTTTAAGTGCCACGGCACTTAGAGTCTGTCTTTTTGTAATTTTTCTATGTAAAAGTTTGGATTTTGAGGCCCAAAAATGAGAAACTACTAGGGTTTCTCATTAGTTGCTATTTTTTTCTTCTTTGGTGTATAAATAGACATAAGGTGGCTAGGGTTATGAGAGACTCAAATTTGTGTGACTTTGAGAGGGTGGCATTATTTTGTGTCAAGCATTATTTTGTGAGAGCTCCATTGTTGAGAGAGAAAAAATTCCCACAAAGGGTGCTAGGTAGAAGAGAGATTTAGAAAATACTATTTGAGAGTGTGTGATAAATTTCTCTTGTAATTTGTAATCTCCTTCATCATAGTGGGATCTACAGCGGCAGAAATAAGACGTAGTCTCAAATTTGGATGAACCTATATAAAAATTTAGTGTCTCTCTTTTCTTCTTTTCTCCAATTTCTTTTCTGCAATTATTCGTTTTTACGATCCTTAGAATTAGGAGGCGCCTAATTCCCTAACAACTTCATCAGTTGAAAACCAAAGTTAATATCGCCTTTAAAGTTGGCCAAACAGTTACCAACACTAATAGGGTGTTTGGAAGGATGGTGGGAACCGTTGGTTACCTTTTATTGTAACATGTGAAAGCTTTACACTGTAGCGATTTTTTTTATTGTTACTGTAGCATATGAGAGTGGCACTGTTTATAACTGAAAAGGTGATGGGAACCACTTTTGCCAAACAAAAAAGTGAATAAAAAGTTTAAAACAAATATCTAGGCACCAACACAAATATTTGCGCCATTCCCCTTCTTGCTCCTCCCAAATCTTGACTCTTCAGTGTCTTCTCACATCATAATGCTTGATCGGTGGAAGAAAAAGAAGAAGAAAGAGAGAGAGAGAGGTAGAAATTAGAAAAAGAAAGAGGGAAGTCAAAGGAGAGATTTTTACTTCAGAAGGGGGAGAAGGGATGCCTACAAGCGTTTAACATATTAGAAAAGCTTTCTTTTGCGCTAGCAACATTATTTATCTTAGATATCATTTTTCAACTTCCGTATCCAAGGTATTCTATAAAAGTTGTGTAGAAATCATTGTTTTCTATGATAAATTATGCCAATGCTACTATTTGTTTGGGAGTGCTAAAATCAGTCCTAGTTATTAAAGTTTGCATTATATTTGAGCTTAAATGATTATCTTTCGAATTTGTTGTATGCTTCCTTTAATCAGTGTCTCTCATGTATTGTCGTCTAATATATTTGTACTTATGGATCACTTGATGCCTTTCAGTAACTCTGTTCCCTTATTTATTTATTTATTTATTTTGGTTGCCTTTTGTTTTCTTTCTACATGTCAATAGAAAGTTTTTTAGATAGAGTCTTGCCACAATATGAATGAAGATTGATGAAGATTTAAATTTTTTAAAGTTTTGACGAGTTATTTTGATTTCTATACTCGGTACCTATAGCTTTTGCTTTTTTTATTTGTATTTTTTATTTTTACTTACTCTAAACACTACTTTAGACATAAGGTTAAAACCGTCATTAAGAAATGAGATGACAGTTAGCCAAATGGTTATCTTACCCACATTTGTAGTATGTATACATATTGGCCAAGGTGGGAATGGTATTATTGATACTTTCACATTAGACAATGGTTTCTTAGTAAACCATTGTTTAATATCTTGCATGGACCAAAATATGACCACATTTATTTCTTTTACCACGGGTACCCTTCTTGTATTAAATTTGTTATTATTGGCCTTATAATTCACTGATGACATAAAATGAAGCAATATCTTATAAAAATTAACAATAACTAAATTTAACAAAATGTAAGTGTAACAAAATTTCACAAAATTTAAAAATAACAAAAATCAAATGTATAGTTTACATGTTTATGTATTGTTGTACATATTCTCCCCATTTATTATAGGCTTGTCACAGCTTGTGTCCCTCTATTCATAAGTAATATCTCTAATATACTTTTAGCACAAAATAGTTGTATTGTTTGTTTCTATTTTGTTAGGGTATAGTTTAAATTGAATTTAAAGATATATATTAGCTTAAATGTTATTCATGCATTTTTAATCACAGTTCAATATATATATATATATATATATAGTGGAATGCTTATCTTTGGTCGTAAAATTTCAGTAGATCCATGAGGTGGATTAAAGGCGACTTTATTTTTTTTCAAGTTCTACTCATTTAAGGCTTTAAATAAAATGTTAAATTATAATTATTTCAGAGATATATGCTTTAAATTAGTAATAAGAAATGATATAGTTAACAAGAATACACTTATAATTGAATCATCTGTTTGAAGACAGAGAATATGTTATAGCTATGTGGATCCAATCATAATTTTTTTTGGGGAGTAAATATAGGCCAATATCCAATAACCACTATTTTATGGTGTAAAATAACATCGGTTGGCTCCTCCTTTATTCAAAAACTAACAAAGCATCCCTACTCATTCTTTGATCACAACCTCAGCTAGGCCTGGCACATAGGAAGCGATCATGGGTTGATGAACCCATATTTGTTGAGTTATTCTCTAGCATGGCAATTGTTGATGACCTCATACAGCTCAACACCATATACGGCTATGCTCAATGGTTGGATTGATTGGCCAACCTTCCAGTGGCCTGGTTTGCTCGGACCTGCAAGATAAAGGAACACCCCACAATGAGGGGGACGTTAGTGTGGTGCCTACCGAGGCCATTCTAACACTCAAGTTAAATAATTGATTAAGATGAGTTAGGTGGAGAGATGTAGGGTTCAGGTAAGAGAGTCCATTTACTTGTGTAGTGGAATTAATACTCCTATTTATAGTGTTTGATTTGGACAAAGTGTGAGGCAGGTTTGCCCCGTGACTTGGGTGTTTAGCTATATGAAGCCTAGGTGGTTAGGGACATGTATCATGATCTTCTGATAGGGAGGACTGCCCAATAGAGAGCTAAAATAGTGCCACATAGTGGTCTTTAGGTTGTTATTAATTTTGTAACGCCCCCTTTTATGGACGTCATAGATGTCGTTACATTCATTCATTTAATCATTAATTGAAGCAAAACTATTATAAATTATAACATGTATTTGAAATCATAGTTTGGAAAAGCATACCTAGGATCCATACATACGTATTTTTTTTTACAATTCACGAGAAATTATAAATTACTTAATTATAACAATTCGTTTTTCTATAAACATCTTGTAAATAGTTTGCTAATATCATTGAAAATTAAATTAACCTTTGAAGACATTAATAAAATTCTTTGAACACAGTTCGGCAGGCCGAACTTTGGGTTTCGGTAGGCTGAAGGTTAACCATCAGCCAAACTTTGAATTTAATTAGTAATTATACAAAAACATCACATAACAAGAATCTAACAATTTTACAGTTAAAGCAGTCACATAACCTAGTCTTAATAAAAATTCTATAACACATGAAATATTCATCATATTATCACCAAAATTTTCAGTCCAACATTCAACATCTACATGAGCATATTTATCAAATTTTGTGCATAACAACATGTATTTGCATAAAAAACAACACCCATACATATGTGCAATACAATCGATCAGCAATAATTCACTGTGAGTGACGGAGAGAAGAAAATCCGTAACCTTTCATGGAAAAATCCAATTGAGGTGAAATTTTGAGGATTAACACATAATACACATATGAATATCATATTAAAAATTCAGAGCAAAACAAAATGCCTAGAAAGAGTTATAGCAGTCGGATTACAGAGAAGAAATACAATTTCAGAAATACCGAAAAAAATGAATTCTAACCTTAAAACAAATTCTTCAATCTTCTTTTGAATTCGCCCAAAAATCCAATATTTTACTCAATAACAACAGGAAATTTCGAGAGGGAGAGTAGAAGAAGAACACGTGATGAAGAGAGAGAATGAGAGAAAATACGTGAGGGAGAGAGAGAGAAAATATTTTCCTTTCTTTGAAAGAAATTTAGAAAAATGGAGAAGGTCACAACCTTCGTTTAAAATCAAAATTTTCTAATTAAGATTGGGCTAATTAGCGTGGAGAATGGGAAGCAATAAGGGAAAGTTATCAATTTGTAACAATTACCATATTTTGTCTCTGTAAAACGGGAAACCTTATCAAAAGCATTCAATCAATTCGAAGTCAAACATTTATTTTCCTAAAATGAGAAAATTATTCCATAAATGTGCCAATCAATCAATAATAAATCATTCAATAACATAATTATCCTTGTCACAAATTTTGTGAAATTTCTACCGACTGCTCGTCAACTGTCATCGGCCTACCGATGTCTCTCTTTGGCCTACTGATTCCTAAAGTCTGGCCTATACCATTGGCCTGTCGTTCCGAAGGGGGTCATTTCGGCCTGTCGAACTAAATGGTCTGGCCTGCCGATCTGCCCTAACATACAAAAATCATTTAAAACATTAAATTATCATAAAAATATGATTAAACATATAACATTAATAACATGAACACTTGAGCACATTAATTCTACGTGAGCGTCACCTGACATAACACTTAAAATAAAATGGTTAGCACCATTATATCATATATCATAAATATAACACTTAACGTCATTATTAACATGACATAATCCGTTACATGAAAATTTGGCGGGTGTTACAATTCTCCCCACCTTACAAGAGTTTCGTCCTCGAAACTCAGAATAGTTGCAGATACTTTGTTCTCATATCATCTTCACGTTCCCATGCAGCTTCTTCTACTTGGTGATTTCGCCATAGCACCTTGACCAATGGAATTTCTCTATTTCTTAAGGTCTTGGTTTTACGATCCAGTATCTCCATAGGCTTTTCTTCATAACTCAAGTCTTCTCGTATCTCAATCACTTGTGGCTCAATCACATGCGTAGGATCTGGGACATATTTCTTGAGCATTGAAACGTGAAATACATCGTGCATAGCTGACATTTCAGATGGCAATCTTAGCTGATAAGCCACCTTACCTATCCGCTTCACTATTTCATATGGACCAATGAATCTTGGGCTCAACTTGCCCTTCTTTCCAAACCTCATAACTCCTTTCATCGGTGCAACTTTCAAAAATACTAATTCACCAACGGTGAATTCTAAGGGTCTTATTCTTCTGTCAGCATAGCTCTTTTGACGACTTTGAGCGGTCTCTATTATCTTCCTTATCATCTTAATCATTTTGGAGGTTTCATTGACAAAATCAGTCTTTTCATCATCGATGCTTTCTATCAACTTCTTCTCACCAGCTTCATGCCAACATATAGGCGACCTACATTTTCGCCCATATAGGGCTTCATAAGATGACATTCCAATCGTCGCCTGATAGCTGTTATTGTAAGCGAGATCAACTAACGGTAACATTTTACACCAACTGGTCTTGAAGTCGAGAGTACAAGCCTGAAGCATATCCTCTAAGATCAAGTTCGTCCTCTTTATTTGGCCGTCTATCTGAGGATGAAAAGCTGTACTGAAATGCAACTTGGTTCCCATAGCAACCTGAACACTCTTCCAGAACTTGGATGTGAACTTGCCATCACGATCTAAGATAATAGATTTAAGAATCCCATGCAGTCACGCAATCTCCTTGACATAGAGTTTCACTAACCGTTCCATAGAGTATGTGATCTTGATAGGAATGAAGTGGGTTGTCTTCGTTAGTCGATCCACAATAACCGAAATAGCATCATAACCATTCATAGTCTTGGGTAATCCAGTGATGAAATCCATTGCGATATCTTCCCATTTCCATTGCGGTATCTGGATTGACTATAAATCACCACCAGGTCTCTGGTGTTCAGCCATAACTTGCTGGCATGTCAAACATTTCCTCACTTACTTGGCAACATCTCGCTTCATTCCAAACCACTAGAAATTATCCCTTAGATCATTATACATCTTTGTCGCACCTGGATGAATTGAGTAAGGAGTATCGTGAATTTCTGCCAAGATCTTTTCCCTTAAACCATCAATGTTGGGAACACACAAGCGGTCTTTGAGGTACAGAGTTCCGTCATCAGCAATTCAAAACTCTACACATTTCCCCTCTTCCTTTTCCTACTTAATCCTCACGAGGCTAACATCTTCATCTTCTTTTCTACGAATTTCATTCTGTAGTGTTGGAGCAAGAGTGAGTGCAGATAACTGACCTATGATCAGTTCCAAACCAAAGTCTAGAATTTCCTTTCTCAAAGGCTGAGACATTGCTTGCATTGACATCATTGTAGCCGCTGACTTCCTACTTAAAGCATTAGCCACTCGGTTAGCCTTTCCAGGGTGATATAGGATTTCACAATCATAATCCTTCACCAATTCTAGCCATCTTCGCTATCTCATGTTTAGCTCCCTCTGAGTGAAGAAGAACTTCAAACTTTGATGATCGGTGAAGATCTTGCATTAAACTCCATACAGGTAATGCCTCCATATCTTTAGCATAAAAACAACTGTTGCTAATTCCAGGTCATAAGTAGGATAGTTCTTCTCGTAATCCTTCGATTGTCTAGACGCGTAAGCAATTACTCTATCATTCTACATTAAGACTGCACCAAGACCCATCTTAGAAGCATCGCTGTAAATTACAAATCCATCACTGCCTTTAGGAATTGCAAATACTGGAGCTGTCGTTAATCTCTTCTTCAGTTCTTGGAAACTCTTTTCGCATGCTTTTGTCCATTCATACTTATTTCCCTTGCGAGTTAGATTTATGAGTAGCGCTGCTATATTAGAGAAGTCTTCCACAAATCTCCGATAATAACTGGCTAGGCCCAAGAAACTTCTGATCTCACTTGCGTTGGTCGGTTGCTTCTAGTTGAGAATAGCTTCTACCTTAGCAGGATATCAAGAAAGACACTTTGTCGAGCCAAAACTAGCACTTGGAGAACTTCGCATATAACTTATGTCTCCTTAATGTTTCTAGCATAATTTTCAAATGCTCCTCGTGTTCCTCCTAGCTCTTCGAATAAATAAGAATATCGTCAATATACACAACAATGAATTTATCGAGAAAATCCTTGAATACCCGATTCATCAGATCCATAAAGGCTGCAGGTGCATTCGTTAGGCCGAAAGGCATAACCACAAATTCATAGTGACCATACCTCGATCTAAAGGCTGTCTTAGGAATGTCTCCTTGTTTAATTTTCAACTGGTGATATCTCGACCTCAGGTCAATTTTTGAGAACACAGATACACCCTTTAACTGGTCAAACAAGTCATCAATTCGATGCAAAGTCTCATAGAACCATCCTTCTTCTTAACAAATAAAACTGGAGCTCCCCATGGTGAATGACTTGGCCTGATGAAGCCTTTGTCAAGTAGTTCCTTTAATTGCATATGAGTTCCTTTAAGTCTGCAGGAGCCATCCTGTACGGTGCTTTTGAAATCAGGTCAGTGCCTGGAGCGAGCTCGATCTCGAATTCAATTTCTCTATTTGGAGGTAAACTTAACAAATCATCTGGAAACACATCTGAAAATTCACGTACTACTTCCACATCTTCTATCCTTGTCTTTTCTTCTTGGGCTTTATCTACAATATTCGCCAAGTAACCCATGCAGCCACTAGCTAGCAACTTCCTTGCTTTCATGGCGGATAAGAATATACTAAGTTTCTTCCTAGACTCGCCCACATATACAAACCTCTGTTCACCTTCTGGTTGAAAGATCACTTTTCGTTTCTGGCATTCAATGGAACCATTGTACTTGCTTAGAAAATCCATTCCAAGAATCATATCATAATCGTACATGTCGATCACAATAAGGTTGATGAAGAGTTCCTTATCAGAAATCCATAAGGGTATTATACGCAAACAGTGCGTAGATATCATCACTTCCCCCGAGGGTAGTGTCATAGTGAATCCCTATCTCATAGGCTCTAAATAAAGCCCTAACTTCTTAGCAACAGATGTGGATACAAAAGAATGAGTGGCACTCGTATCAAAGAAAACATAAGCATTAGTAAATAGGCTCATTATCTGACCTGTGACTACATTTGAAGCTTCAGCAGCCACCTGTTCTTTCGTCATGGCGTAAATGCAAGCATTCGTAGGTGGGGCTTCAAGTTTTCCTTGACTAATTAGTGGCCCTTCAAGGGAGGCTTGCATCTGATGAAGCTGGGCTTAAGGAACTCTCTGTGGAGCTTGAACTTGGGCATTCATCTATCTAGGGCAGTTTTTGGCAAAATGACCTTCTTGTCCACAGATAAAACACCGATTAGACCCCATACGACATTCTCTAAGATGATTCTTTTCACATTTAGCACATGTTTGATACTGCCTGTTGTTGTTGTACTGGCTGCCATTAAACCTCTTATTACCTTGGCCTTGATGGTTCTGAGGGTAGCTCTTTCTTTTGTTGTGCCTCCAGTTCTGGTTGTTGTGGTTGTTGCTGTTGTTCCGTTATGGAGGGCGGTTTAGGTTGCTTGCATGGTTTGTTGGCTGACCTGACTGAGGCTGGTTTTTTCTCAACTTCGACAGGAGGAACTCAGCACGTTGGGCTTTCAAGACAACTTGTTCCTGGTTTCTAGGAGGACTTGCACCATCAACAATAGCAGCAATCTCTGGCCAAAGGACCCTGATCAACCTTCGGACCCTTTCATTTTTGTCGCTAACCATCACTGGGCATAGGCGAGCTAGTTGATTAAACTTGGCTACCACATCTGTAACCGACATATCTCCTTGGCGTAGATTCTCAAACTCGTCATAGTGCTTCCTGGTAATGTTCATGTGGAAGAACTTTGTATTAAACTCGTGAACAAAATCAGCCCATGACATCTCTTCGACATTCCTGCTCTGTTCGATGCCGTCCCACCAAATCTAGGCCTCCACAGTAAGGTAGTAAGATGCACAAAGAACCTTCTCATTATCCGTGAAACCCATGAGTCTTAGGGTGGCCTCTATTGTCTTTAGCCATCCTTGTGCAACAAGTGGATCCTTGGAACCTTCGAAATCCACTAGCTTGACCCTCTTCCATCTGACTAGCAAGGGTTCTTGGTAGACTGCTCTCGGCTCAGCAGCAGGAGCTGGAACTTCATCAACTTGTGGCTGAGGAGGAGGAGGAGGCACATCATTGCCTCGTAGATCACCATTGTGGCCGTTGGCCCTTAGTTCAATAATTTCTCTTCTTTGCTCCTCTAGCTGTCTTTGCAGCTCATCAATCATTGTAATCAACCTTTCATTGGTCTGGGTACGGGTTTGCATTCTTCTGGGGCCGTCCATAGTTAGTTTCCTAAAAGAGTTAGGAATTTTAGGAACAGTCTTCTAACTTATGAGACAGGTTTCACTACTAAAGCATTAATCATTAATCATCTAAACCTTATTCTTATCATCTTACTTGCATCTTATCATTAATCATTAAAACATACTTACTTGGAGGACTTGGACTGACGTGTGGCGATATGAATTGCAAATGGAAATCTTCTCTGATACCAAAGCCTATAATGCCCCCTTTTACGGACGTCACAGATGTCGTTACATTTATTCATTTAATCATTAATTGAAGCAAAACTATTATAAATTATAACATGTATTTGAAATCATAGTTTGGAAAAGCATACCCAGGATTCGTACATACATTTTTTTTTTACAATTCACGAGAAATTATAAATTACTTAATTATAACAATTTGCTTTTCCATAAACATCCTGTAAATAGTTTGCTAATATCATTGAAAATTAAATTAACCTTTGAAGACATTAATAAAATTCTTTGAACACAGTTCGGCAGGCCGAGCTTTGGACTTTGGTAGGCTAAACTCGACCGGTAGGTCGAAGGTCAACCATCGGTAGGTCAGCCGAGGCTTTGCAAAATGAAATTTTTGAGAGCAATAAGTTCGACAGTCTGACTAGTAATGGTCGGCAGGCCGAACTTAAAAAACAATATTTGAAATTAGTTTTTAAAACAAGTTCCAAAACTTCAAGGTATGGAAAAAATAAACAAACTCAGAGATAAAAACATAAAAATAAATATAGTTTCAAAATTTATAAAACTTCTTTCGTTCTTGGCGTCTTCCGTTTGCAATTCATCTTGCTTAGCTCACAAGCCCATCTTGGTCCTCCACCTATTCCATGATTCTTTTACCTTTATCTACAACATGATATAAACTTGAATAAGCTAATGCTTAGTAAGTGCATTTGTAAATCTCACAACTTAAAACATTTTATAAACATCATCAACATCATCATAATAGTGCACTAGGCACATTTTCATAGGAACATATCTTTCATTACATTGTCCATATTAAAACTTTATTCATTTTATCCTAAGGGCCCAAGTGTTGCAACATAACATTATCATCATAGGCGCGCCGTCATGAGAGGAGAGGGGTAGCTAATCCCAAACCAAACATGACATCATAACTTATCATATCATAACATAACATATCATTGGGTGTGCAACACTTATTTAGGTTATACATATATACATACTTATACTTTCATGCTTTGAAAAACGTTATCATCAAAACATGCATAAACTTTCATGCCTTCAAAAACTTCATAATAATACTTCATGAAAACTTATCATGAGAAATCATCATAAACCATCATGAACATAGATTTCAAACTTTTCATAAAACTCATACTTTTCATAAAATTCATCATGTTGCAGGTGAGAATATACTTACCTTAATAAGTTTACTTAACCTTACTTTTGTAGGTGACGACGCCACGGTCTCGATGTGCTCACTTCATATTGTGTTCATGTCATACATTCATAAAATGGCAATTAACATTTATTTTCAACGAATTAATCACCACAACTTAACATCC